>MDKJ01323942.1:0-85498 GCA_005239525.1 Nicotiana knightiana
ATTCAGTGGGCACAGACTATCATCTCCTGCTACCCGATTACTATGTTAAAGTTGTTTACCTAAAAGCGTTCCAATTCAATTCTATGGTGTACCCTATGCGTCCATACCTATGGTCCAGAAGGCTTTGAACCTCTATTTGGGTGGTTCCGGACTTTACTTGGGGTGCTCAACATGATAAAAAATAGGCGACATTCAAAACAGGTAGGACTGCACATAATATCAATGAAAGGCTCAAGTTAACCTCTACATATAAGCACAAAAGCACGCGATCAGTCACAGATTTTCAGATTGGGGAGTATATGATGTTAATCGTTAAGTCATATAGGCATGATTTCTATGTGATTCTGATTTCCAATATAAGCAACGTACAGGCGGGTTAAAACATTTCAAGTCTTATAGGCATGATTTCTAATTGTTGGTGAGGTGACAAAGCGATACGAGTGACCAGATTTCTAATTCTGACTTTATAAGTGGTGCACCTTAGGCAGTCATTAATGTCCTATAGGCATGGTTCCTGACAATTGTGTGATTAAGCAGTGAGACATCTTTGAGAGTCTAGTATTAACAATATTGATCTTGTAAATAGTTTATGTGCAGCAACATCCTATAGGCAGGATTCCTAACAATTGACAAATAAGTTGATTTATAACACCTTATTCCTATAGACATGTCATCTAGGCGGGGCAGTGCACTAAAATAATAGAAGCAGTTTGACCAACTGGTTATTTGAAATCCTATAAACATGATATTTAGATTAGTGTGGCATGTGCTATTACATCCTATAGGCATGTTGTCTATGTGTGTACAGTGATAACATAGAAATAGGTATAGTGAATACTTGAAATAACATTTTTTGACAAGTTAAGTGAAGTGTGTGCAGGACTTCTATAGGCATGCTTTCTACACATAAAACTAAAGCATGTAAGGCAAATATAAAATAGACCACATAAATCCTATAGGTATATTTTCTACCCATTTATATGAGAACTAAAGTACCTTATCCCCCTTTTACTAATTTCCCCGTCTTTTTTGTTCTTACTAATTGTTACAGACCCAAATAGAATGATTACAAGCACAATAGAATAATTACATGCCCAATAGAACAATTATAGGCCCAACACAAATACAAAATAATCCAGTGATGCTTCTGGGCCTTCACCATCCTCAATCTTCTTATAGACCAACGGGCCCAAATTCCAGTACTTAGGGATGATTAAAGCACGGTTGAATTTAGTATTTAGATCTAAAAATAGCATGGCCCAACAAACCAGGCCCAAACATGGAAATAATTGTCTCGCTTACCCATAAACAAACAACAGGAACATAGGAACATAAGTGCAACCAGTGATTCAGGTGACTTAGAGTTTGGGCAAGGATACATACACATGGATTCCTAGTAGAAAGATTTCTAAGTAACCATACTAAAGGTGATTTCTAATAGGTGGAAGAACACATGAGCACAATCAAAGGGCTTATAGAAAACACATAGAATGAGTAGTAACGAACAGATTCAAAGTGATAGCATCACAGAGATGGACTTTTATAATAAGTAAAGTTTGATTGCAAAAATCTGTCAAACAAAAGTTCTTACGACATTGGAATTAAGCATTTTAAGGTAGGCATGATCATGAATTAACTCTAAGAAGATTAGGAAGTAGCAAGTTATACATGAATTACTTAAACATCAATTTCTCTAAGAGATTTTAGCACAAAAAATCCAAAGCAGGGCATGAAGATCAACTCATATCAGGCAACAAATGCAGAAATTAAGTTTAACATAAACATAATGAACCCAAGGAGGTCAGGGATCAAACCAGTTAACTACACTTAGTGAACATATTCTGAAAATTTAGGACTTAAACATATTTTGATGCTAGAGATAACTAGAGTTGCAGAATAACATTAAGATGATTAGGATTGCATACAAAGGTAGCATAGTATCCAAACCATGTTGGCTCACATAATTCAAATAATATTGGTATACAGAACATGAACATAAGCAGAAAAGGGGAATAGGATTGCTAGAGTCAAGAGCACTAACCAGTCGCAAATTCAACAAACAAAATGAGAGAGAAAGGTTAGGTGTCAGAAATAGCTCGAATATCACCAGCAAAGAGAACAACTAAAAGACCCAAATCCTAGTATGTCAGAGTTCACATGAGCCTCAAATGAATCCCGAGAAGTGCTCACACTAGGGAGGTCATTAGAGAGGATTCTAACAGCCTTGGCTTTCAGCCGGCCAAGAGCAATAGATTCAAAATAGTATCGAGTGAGTGAGAGTATGAGAGAATAATAGTGGTTCTTCAGTGATTAGAGTTCGTTCAAAAAGGGAATTGGGGAGGAGTTTATATAGCATCAAAATTAATTACCCAGCAAGAAAAAGACAGTAGATTAAACACAGATAAGAAAAATATATCACGCAAAATTAATTAGAATCAGTTTAGGGGGAAAATTCGGTAAGCCCTAGTTTAGACGAAGAACAAAATAACAAAAAATCTCTCTGAATCGGAGCCATGGGGCTTGGAAGTGGGTTTATCAAGTCAAGGACATGGTAATAATATAGAATCGGAGTCGAACAAACACCTATTGATAAGCTTCCATAAATAACTCAGTACAAAACGAGTAATGTCAAGAAAACGGGAAAGAACGCTTGTGAGTACAGAAAAGGGAAAGGAAATATGGAAGATCTCCATATTCTCTTGGGTATAGGCTAGGATTTGAGGTGAGACGGATAGCGTTTAGTATGAGATGAGAGGGATTGGGAGTGTTTGAGGGCGGTTGGATGAGGGAAATAGGTTAGGATTTTAGGGTTATGGGATATAAGGGGAAGTGGGGTTTTATTATGGGATGTTGATCATCTGAGATCAACGATCATGATCAAAGGGAGATGGGCGGGTTAGGAAAACGGGCTCCGACCGGGTTATAGGATTATAGGGGATCTGATTTGGGCTGGGGCGGATTGGTCTAAGGTTTGGGGCATTTGGGCCACTCTCTTAGGTCCTAAATTAGCCATGAATTGGGCTATAAATTAAAATGCACGAAAATTATTAATAAAATAATTTATAAAACTATTTAATCGATAATAAAATATTACTTGTGCAATAAAGTGATTAAAATAATAATTTAATATTAAAAAATATAAAAATACTATTTTGGCAAAAATAATGTAATAAAAATATAATTATGAATTCCAATATTGCAAAATTATGTAAATAGCTTAAAATACATATATGCTTATATAAAATAAAGTAAAATATTCCGAAACACATATTTTGATGCAAATAAGAACCTTGGGTATTTAAATCATCACAATATAATTTAAGGGGTAATTAATAAATAGTCAAGTAATTTAAATACAAGAAAATTAGTTTTAGAGCTCTAAATATGAAAATTTATAAAATACTTGTATAAATGTTGTAAGTTAAATAATGATGCAAAAATGATATTTTGAAAGTATATATACTATTTTAAAAATATGAGGAGAAAATTGGGTATCATTACTAACACAGAATACGTGGAGTGCAAGTTCAGCGGCGTGTCAAGAGAAGCGGGCATGGACGTGAGGCTTGCCTCGCAAGTCATTCCCAAAAAAGGAGCTTCAAGTACCTGGGGTCGATTATCCAGTTGGATGGGGAGATTGACAAGGATATCACGCATCGTATGGGGGTGGGATGGATGAAATGGAGGCTAGTGTTCGGCGTCTTGTGGGACAAGAAGGTGCCTCTGAAATTTAAAGGTAAGTTCCATAGAGTGGTGGCCAGACCGGCCATGTTGTATGGTGCAGAGTTTTGGCCAGTCAAGAATCCTCATCTCTAGAGGATGAAAGCAGAAGAAATGAGGATGTTGAGATGGATGTACAGACACACTAGGCTAGATAAGGTTAGGAATGAAGATATCCGGGTGAAGGTGGGCGTGGCTCCCATGGAAGACAAGATGTGGGAAGCTAGGCTTAGATGGTACGGGAATATGTAGAGGATCGGAGAAGCCTGGATGCCCTTGTAAGGAGGTGTGAACGACTGTCTTTGATGGATATGAAAATAGGTAGAGGGAAGCCTAAGAAGTATTGCTGAGAGATGATCAAGTAGGACATGGTGCAGCTTCAGATTTCCGAGGACATGACCCTTGATAGGAAGTTGTGGAGGTCGTGCATTAGGTTGTAGGTTAGGTGGTAGGAGGCTAGTCTGATATTGTTTTGTCTTAGGTTTCTAGTGGTTCCAGTTGTGTCCATATTACATCATTCGGATTGCAAGTTAGGTGGTAGGAGGCTAATCTAATTGTGTTTTGTCTTAGGCTGCTAGTGGTTCCTGTTGAGTCGTTATTACTCCATTGTGTATGTAGTATTGTGCCATTGTTATTGATTTTCTTTTTATTTTCTGGTTATTATGTAATTGGTATTATCTTTCTGTCTTCCGTTGCTGTTATTTTTCCACTATCTCTTTTCATCTTCTTGAGTCGAGGGTCTATCAGATATAACCCCTTTACTCCTCCGAAAATTTTAATCTTGAAATTTTTAGAAGATTTTAGGGGAATAGCCTTGGAGAAGGACATTTTTGTTATAGTACTTTATCTTGGGATTAGTAATCCCGAGATTATTATCTCACCCTAAATGTGGAATAGAATAATACCATAATTATGGAATTAACAAATCTCGGGGTTGTTAATTCCAAATTCAAAAATTTAATCAAACGCGGAATAAATAATCTCGCATGTAATTCTGAAATTATTATCTCATATCCCACCAACCAAACCACCCCTTATCTTTTTTCCTCCTTTATACCCTCCACCCCCACCCCTACCCCACATTTTTTACTCATCTTTATTTTTCAGCTGCAGAAAATTTGAATTTATAGATAATGTTTGTGCTCCAAATAAACTTATTACTGCATAGAGTAGTTGCTTTTCCAAATTCCCCGCAAATATTATATAGCAAATTAGCACAATGACCTTGTTGACATCTTTTTAAAATGTAGAATGTTTCTTACCTCAAAAATACAAGGTCGCCTTAATAAATTTATAAAAGGATTGAACAATTCTCATCACTATGTCTGAACCAAGTATCAACAGTTGGACTATGTGGGCATTTTCCATGTATTTCATAAGGATATATTGTGATGACCCAAAAGGTCATATTATGTTTTAGGACTCAATTCTGCGCTCTTTAGCCTTAAAAGTCTCATTTTTATCCTCCTCGATTTGCGTGTGTAATTCGGGCGCGTTTCCAGAAAGCTTTTATGTTGAAGGTTGATGGAAATAATAATTTTTGCCTTAAAAGTTAATTTTAGTTGACTTCGGTCAACATTTTGAGTAAACGGACCCAACCCGTATTTTGACGGTACCGATAGGTCCGTAATAAAATATGGGACCTGAGCGTATGCCCGGAATCGAATCCCAAGGTCCCAAGCTCGAGATATGAATTTTTATTAAAAATTGAAAGATCGAAAATCTAATGATTTTAAGAATTTGGTTAATGTTTGATATTATTAGGCCATGTTGTATCAGCATAGGGCATTCAGGTAGATCCTAAGAAGAATGAGGTAGTCAAGAACTGGTCTAGACCCACTTCAGCCACGGAGATCAGGGGCTTCTTGGGTTTGGCGGGTTATTACCATCGATTTGTGGAGGGGTTTTCATCTATAGTATCCCCATTGACCAAGTTGACCCAAAAGAGTGCTCAATTTAGATGGTCGGACGAGTGTGAGGCGAGCTTTCATAAGCTCAAGACAACTTTGACTACAACACCGGTGTTGGTGTTACCATCAAGTTCAGGATCTTACACGGTATATTGTGATGCCTCCCGTGTTGGGCTTGGAGCAGTATTGATGCAGAAGGGCAGGGTGATTGCATATGCGTCTCGGCAGTTGAAGTTTCATGAGAAAAATTACCATGTCCATGATTTAGAGTTGGCAGCCATTGTTTCTACGCTGAAGATTTGGAGGCACTATTTTTATGGTGTTTCATGTGAGGTTTTCAAGGATCATCGCAACCTTCAGTATTTGTTCAAGCAAAAGGGTCTCAATTTGAAGCAGAGGAGGTGGTTAGAGCTATTGAAAGACTATGATACCACCATCATGTACCATCCCGGGAAGGCCAATGTGGTGGCCGACTCATTGAGTAGGATGGCAGCGAGTATGGGCAACCTTACGTTCATTCCAGTCGGTGAGAGGCCGCTAGCATCAGATGTTCAGACTTTGGCCAACCAGTTTGTGAGGCTGGATATTTCAGAGCCGAGTCGTGTTCTAGCTTGCACAATCACTCGGTCTTCTTTTCTTGAGTGTATCAGAGATCGGCAGTATGATGACCCTTATTTGTTGGTCCTTAGGGACACAGTACGGCACGGTGGTTCCAAGAAGGTTACTGTTGGAGATGACAGAGTTATGAGGATGCAGGGTCGTGTGTGTGATCCTAATGCTGATGGGCTTCGTGAGTTGATTCTTGAGGAGGCTCGCAGTTCTCGGTATTCTATTCACCCGGGGCGCCGCCAAGATGTACCAAGACTTACAGAAACATTATTGGTGGAGGAGGATGAATAAGGATGTAGTTGTTTATGTAGCTCGGTGCCTGAATTGACAGCAAGTGAAGTATGAGCATCAGAGACTCGGTGGTTTGCTTCAGCAGATAGAAATTCCTGAGTGGAAGTGGAAGTGTATCACTATGGACTTTGTTGTTGGACTCCCACGGACTTAGAGAAAGTTTGACGTTGTTTGGGTTATTGTGGATAGGCTGACTAAGTTAGCTCACTTCATTCCTATGGCAGTTACCTATTCTTTGGAGCGGTTGGCAGAGATTTATATCCGTGAGATCATTCTCTTCACAATGTGCTCGTGTCTATCTTTTCTGATCAAGGTACGCAGTTCACCTCGCACTTTTGGAGGGAAGTACATCGCGAGTTAGGTACGTGGGTTGTGTTGAGCACAACATTCCATCCTCAGACGGTCGGGCAGTCCGAGCGTACTATTCAGATCTTGGAGGATATGATCTGCGCATGTGTTATAGACTTCGGAGGATCGTGGGATCAGTTCTTTCCCCTTGCATATTTCACCTACAACAACAACTACCAGTCGAGCATTAAAATGGCTCCTTATGGGGCATTATATGGTAGACGGTGCATGTCGCCAGTTGGGTGGTTTGATCCGGGGGGGCTCGGTTGTTGGTTACTGATCTAGTACAGGAGGCCTTGGACAAGGTCAAGATTATACAGGATCGACTTCGCACAACTCAGTCCAGGAAGAAGAGTTATGCCGACCGTAGCATTCGTGATGTGGTATTCATGGTCGAAGAGAGGGTATTGCTTCGGTTATCACCTTTAAAGGGTGTCATGAGGTTTGGGAAGAAAGGCAAGTTGATCCCTAGATGTATCGGGCCTTTTCAGATTCTAGAGAGAGTGGGAGAGGTGGCTTATAGGCTTGTGTAGCCCCCAGGGTTATCAACAGTTTATCCAGTGTTCCATGTGTCCATGTTTAGGAAGTATCATGGTGACCCGTCCTACGTATTAGATTTCAGCTCTATCCAGTTGGACATGGATTTGACTTATGAGGAGGAGCCGGTGGCTATTCTAGCCCCGTAGGTTCGTCAGTTGAGATCAAAGAGTTACCCTTCAGTTCGAGTGCAGTGGAGAGGTCAGCCCACTGAAGTAGCTCCTTAGGAGTCCGAGTCGGACATGCGGAGTAGATATCCCTACCTATTCATCAGTTTAGGTACTTCTTTATGTTCGTTCGAGGAGGAACGGTTTTTTAGAGGTGGATAATGTGATGACCCAAAAGGTCATCTTATGTTTTAGGACTCTATTATGTGCTCTTTAGCCTTAAAAGTCTCATTTTTACCCTCCTAGATTTGCATGCGCAGTCCGAGCGTATTTCCGAAAAGCTTTTATATTGAAGGTTGAATTTGGTCAACATTTTGAGTAAATGGACCCGGACCCGTGTTGTGACGGTCCCGGTGGGTCCGTAATGAAATATGGGTCCTGGGCATATTCCCGGAATCGAATTCCGAGGTCCTTAGCTCGAGATATGAATTTTTGTTAAAAATTGAAAGACTGGAAATCTAATGATTTTAAGAATTTGGTTATGTTTGATATTGTTGGTATCGGGTCCGTATTGGTTCTAGAGCCTGTTACATGTCCAAAATAATATTTATACCTTATCTGTGAAATTTGGTGAGAAACAGAGTTGATTTGACGTGATTCGGACGTCCAGTTGTGAAAATAAATTTTTAAAGTGTTCTTGAGAATTTCATGTGATTTGATGCTAAATTCATAAATCTAGGTGTTATTTTGGCGATTGGATCGCACGAGCAATTTTGTATGATGTTTTTAGACTTGTGTGCATGTTTAGTTTGGAGCCCCGAGGGCTCAGGTGAGTTTTGAATAGGCTACAAAGTGATTTGAAACTTAGGAAATTGTTGGTGTTCTTCAGTTCTTGTTGCAGGCCTCTGATCTCGCAAGGCTTCACATTTGCGACCATTGTTGGGTTTGCATTTGCGAGCTACTTAGCTGGGCCAAGCAGTCCTCGCATTTGCGAGAAATATTCACATTTGCGAAGTTGGCCAAGGGAAGAGGTTCTTCGCATTTGCGAAGAAGAGGGGTCGCAATTTTGATCTCAGTTTCGCATTTGCGACAGAACCAGAAATGCGATAGGTTCGCATTTATAATACCTTTCTTGCATTTGCGAGCTTCACAATTGCGAAACTCAGGTTGCAAATCCGACATCTGCATCTGTGTAAAAGTGAAGTTAGATGGGATTTTTCATTCATTCTTCAAAATTTTAAACCCAAGAACCGATTTCTCCAAGACCAATTCTTCCCCAAAACTTTGGTAAGTGATCCTAATCCACTTTCTTTAAATCTCTCATCCTATTTCATGAATTTTCCAACCTAAAATCTAGGATTTCCATGGTAGAAATTGGGGGTCTGGGTAGAATTAGGGATTTTTGAGAAATTGAAATTTAGACCTCAAATGAGGTCGGATTTCAAAAGTAATTACATATTCGGGCTCGGGGGTGAATGGGTAAATGGGTGAATGGGTTTTGGTTTGAACCTCGAGTTTTGACAAAGCAGGCCCGGGGTCGATTTTTGACTTTTAGGGAAAAAGTTTGGGAAACCTAAATTTATGCATTGTAATTGATTTCTTCAGATATATTTGATGTTATTAAGTTAATTATGGCTAGATACGAGTGGTTTGGAGGTGGAAACTAGTGAAAAAGTGGTAGTTGAGCAGTGAGTCGCATGTGGATCGAGGTAAGTGTTGTATCTAACTTCGACTTGAGGGATTAGGAACCCTTGCCTTGATTGTTATGTGAAAATGATGTGAGCGGCGTATATGTGAGGTGACGAGTACCTATTCGCCGCCCATTTATCTGTTTTTTCCTGTTTCTTTCCGTTCTCCTTATATTGTTTCTTCCCTGCTTTAATTGTTACATGCCTACTTGTAATTTCATGCCTAATTGTTACTTGTTAGATATTGTTCTTACTTGTTGAAATTATAATTGTTAATCCGTAGTTTCCCTATCCCCTATTATTTGCTTAAATTGTTCTTGTTTGTGTTTTAATGATATTTTGGATTGGTCTCGCTAAGTAGTATTACCTGAGTAGAGTTTTATTGAGTTTAAGATTTCCATTTTGCCTTGTTCTGATGTTAAAATATTGAGGAGAGTTTTTTGTTAATTGTGGAACCTCTATATTCCGTGTAATTGATATAACTATGGTGGGATTGGGTTGCACGCCGCAACAGGAGGAACACGGGTGATATATTGAGGAGGAATAAGGGTGAATTGCTATTATACGGTGGGATCGAATTGCACGCCGCAACAGGTTTAATAAAGGTGGAATGTGGTGATATAAGGGTGAATCGTGATTGTGTTTATTATGATATGGTGGGATTGGGTTGCACGCCGTAATATTTTATCTATATTTTGTTATTTATGTTATTAAGAAGAAATAAGTGTGGGTTTTTTATTTGTACGGTGGGATCGGGTTGTGCGTCGCAACAGTTCGTGTGTTTATGTATTTTTATTCGACTGTGTAAGTTATTCGATAAGTTTGCATTTCACTTAAGGATTGGTTATAGCTGGATACTGATGAGACACGTTGAGTTATGTATTTATTCCCTGCAAGTCCTTGATTTTACGTTATTCTGCTTTCTTTTCTGTCTTAGTATTCACTGTATACAGTTTATATTGTGAGTGTCCCGTCGTAGGCTCGTCACTCCTTCGTCGAGGTTAGTCTCGGAACTTACCAGTATATAGGGTCAGTTGTACCGATACTGCACTCTGCACTTCTTGTGCAGATTTCGGAGCAGGTAGTGGCTGATTGCGAGGTTGGCCAGTTCGGAGACCCAAGGTAGTCCTGTTGGCATCCGCAGGCCCTGGCGTCCCCTTCTAAGCTTCTAAACTTATTGTTTTTCCTTATTTTCCCAAATAATTGTAATTTCTTTCAGACAAATGTTTGTATAACATCATAGTGTGTTCGTGAATTGTGATTCCAGATTCTGGGTAGAAGTATTATGTAATTAAAGTTGATATCTATATAGTTCTGTCACGACCCCAAATCCTAACAGGCCGTGATGGCGCCTATCGTGGAACTAGGCTAGCCGACCATCACCTTACTACGCATTTATTCAATTATAAAGTTCACAATTTAATAATAAGCAGCAACCGTAGAATAGAATAATGTATTTTAAGTCTTAGCGTTCCAATAATAGTCTAACAACTCTAAACAAAACCTCCCAAGACTGGAGTCAACATGGTCACGAGCATCTACGAAATAAATCTAACTCTACTAATGTCTTAAATAAAGTCTAGGAATGAAATGCTAAAAACTAAACAAGGAGGGGAAATGGAGAAGCTGAGGACGCTAGACAGCTACCTCGAAATCCCGTAACTGCTGCTAACGAACTGAGACAGCTACTGCACCGGACCATCACCTGAATCTGTGCACAGAGGTACAGGGAGTAATGATGAGTACGCCAACTCAGTAGTAATCAAAATAAATCAAAGTCTGAGAAATATAAAACACACAGCATGGATACACCAATTCACAAACCAGTAAAACACCAAGTCACCATAAAGTATCCATCAAATACATAACTTCAAAAACTAATTTCCAGAAATCCTTTTTTTTCAAAACAAGTATAATATAAATGTATCTCAGTAAAATTCTTAGTAAAAATCAGTTTGAAAAATGAAGTAAATCATAGTTCAAAAACTCAGTAAAAATATTTATAAAACTGCCCATCGGGCCAAAATCATTTATCGTAACCATTGCCCATCAGGCATCATCACCATCACTCAATATCAGCCCATCAGGCATCCTCACAGTCACTTAGTATCAGCCCATCAGGCATCCTCACAGTCACTCAGTATCAGCCCATCAGGCATCCTCACAGTCACTCAGTATCAGCCCATCAGGCATCCTCACAGTCACTCAGCATAAGCCCAGCGGGCATCACTCATTAGGTACCTGCGCTCACTGAGGATTTGTACAGACTCCGTAGGGGCTCCTACATCCAAAGCGCTATAACAAGCCACATCACAGCATAAATCACTCACAATATAGGCCCGCAGCCTCACTCATATCATAGCATCCTTACAATATAGGCCCGCAGCCTCACTCAATCAGACACTCTCAATTTTCCCTTTAGGCCATAAATATACCGGGTTCTCGACCCAAAACAGTGTTTCATTTTCAAGAAATAGTTTCAAAATACTCTGATTGTCAAAACAATTATCAAGAAAAGATTGAGTCAAAATCATAACATATCAAGTGAGGAAACACAGTGAAAACAGCCCCCAAGGGGTAAACAGATTGGCACAAGGCCCCAAACATGGCTTACAGCCCAAATCATATCAAAAATATATCAATACCATTAAGCATAGGCTTAAAAATCGGGTTCAAAACTCAATAGTTTCCTAAGTAGGGAATATATTTCCAAAGTTCCAATCTTTGCATTCCAAAACCCGAGAAAAGGTGTGTAGTCCCGGGTTTCATACCCCCAGGACAGGATTTAAAGATATTACTTACCTCAAAACTAACCGGAAGCTATTCCGCAACACGCTTGCCTCTTGTAAAACTTCCGAAGGCTCCAAATCTATCAAGTTCAGATTTTTATCATCAATTTATGCTTAAGGAATAAATTCCAATCGAAAAATATCAAATTTAGCTCAAAAACCCGAATTTGGTCAAAACCCGACCCCTGGGCCCACGTCCCAAAACTCAGAAATTTTTATACAAAATTGTTCTTCATCATCTCACGAGTCCGTACATATAAAAAATACTAAAATCGGGGTTCGTTTGACCCCTCAAATCGACCTCTAAAGGTCTCATAATCTCAAGCCGTAAACCCACCTTTTTCTACTGATTTCCATGAATTAATACTGAGATTATGTTCTATAATCACCCATAATTTAGTTTTAATGATCAAAACACTTACCTCTGTGAAGAACACTGATTTTCCACTTCAAAAATCGCCCCCAAAGCTCTCTGTCCGTACAAAAATAGTGTAAAAAAGGTTTAAGTCGCGGAGGGTTTATTTTAATACTGTCCAGGGGTTTCCGCACCTGCAAAACCGCACTTGCGGTCCCCTAACAGCACCTGCAACCTCCCCGCACCTGCGACCCATTACTCGCTCCTGCGGACCCGGACCTGCGGTCAAACTTCCGCAGGTGCGGTTACACCAGCACCAGCAGCTGCACTGGTGCAATTTCCAAGCTCAAACCTCCGTTAAGCACCCGAATTCAATTTCGAGCCCCTCGGGACCCCAACCAACCATACTAACACGTCACATATGATCATTCAACTTAGTTGCACTCTCAAAAAACTAAATATAACTTCAAAACACCAAAATCACATCGGATTCAAGCCTAAGAACTTTCAATTTTCTAAAATCGACCAATGATGCTGAAACTATCCAAAACAACTCCGATTGGCCTGAAATTTTGCAGACACATCCAAAATGACATTACGAACCTGTTCCCACTGTCGGAATTCCATTTCGAAACCGATATCCTATTTTCCACTGCCGACGAAAAATCGCCAAAAATTAACTTTCGTCAATTCGAGTCTAATTCTACACCGGGCATCACAAAATTATTCTGAACACACTCCTAAGTCCCAAATCACCTAACGAAGCTATCCGAGCCATAAAATTCGCATTCCGAGGTCGTTTACCAATAAGTCAACTCTTAGTTGACTTTTCCAACTTTAAGGCTATTTTAAAGACTAAGTGACTAAACTCTCACTACAACCATTCCGATTTCAAGCCTACCAACTCTAACACATAAATAACAATATAACCAACCTATGACAAGTCAATAACAACAATTATAATGCAGGTTCTACGTAACGACTGACCGGGTCGTTACATTCTCCCCCTCTTAATCAAACGTTCGTCCTCGAACGAGTCTAGAAACATGCCTGGAGTCTCAAAAAAGTGGGGTATTTTCTCTGCATCTCCCGCTCGATCTCCCAAGTAGCCTCCTCCACTGGCTGACCTTTCCACTGTACCTTTACTGATGTTATATCCTTAGACCTCAACTTTCTGATCTCGCGAGCTAAAATAGCTACTGGCTCAACCTCGTATGACATATTACCCTCGAGCTGAACTGTGCTGAAGTCTAACACATGAGACGGGTCACCAACATATTTCCTGAGCATCGATACATGAAATACCGGATGAACACCAGATAGACTGGGTGGAAAAGCGAGTCTATAAGCCACCTCTCCAACCTTCTGAAGTACCTCAAAAGGACCAATAAATCGTGGACTTAGCTTTCCCCTCTTTCCGAACCTCATAACACCCTTCATGGGTGATACCTTCAGCAGTACCTTATCACCTTCCATAAAAGACACATCCTGAACCTTCCGGTCCGCATAACTCTTCTGTCTAGACTGCGTCGTGTGAAGTCTCTCCTGAATCAACTTCACCTTCTCAAACGCATCCTGAATCAAATCTGTGCCCAATAACTTAGCGTCACCAGGCTCGAACCAACCAACCGGAGATCTACACCTCCTACATATAAGGCCTCATACGGGGCCATCTGAGTGCTGGACTGGTAGCTATTATTATATGAAAACTCCGCTAGTGGCAGGAACTGATCCCATGAACCACCAAAATCAATCGCACAAGCCCGTAACATGTCCTCCAAAATTTGAATTTTTCATTCCAACTGCCCGTCGGTCTGCGGGTGAAATGCAGTGCTCAACTCTACATCAATACCCATACCTCTCTGTACGGCCCTCCAAAACTGAGATGTGAACTGTGTACTTCTGTCAGAAATGATATAAACCAGAACTCCAATGCAACCGAAAAATCTCCTTAATGTAAATACCAGCTAACCGCTCCGAAGTATAAGTAGTACTGACAGGAATGAAATGCGCGGACTTTGTCAATCTATCCACAATGGCCCAAATAGCATCAAAACACTTCGAAGTTCGTGGAAGCCCAACTATAAAGTCCATGGTAATCCGCTCCCACTTCCACTCCTGAATATCTAACCTCTGAAGTAATCCACCTGATCTCTCGTGCTCATACTTAACCTGATGGCAGTTGAGACACCGTGCTACATACTCAACAATATCTCTTTTCATCTGCCTCCACCAATACTGTTGTCTCAGATCCTGGTATATCTTCGCGGCACCCGGATGAATAGAATACCGCGAACTGTGGGCCTCTGCTAATATCAACTCTCGAATACCGTCCACATTGGGCACGCAAATACGTCCTTGCATCCTCATAAATCCGTCATCACCAATAGTCACATCCCTGGCATCACCCCGACGAAATCTATCCTGAAGAACTAACAAATGGCGGTCATAATACTGGAGAGCTTTAATCTGATCATAAAGAGAAGACCGGGAAGCCATGCTAGCTAACACCCGCGGAGGGTCTGACAAATCCAATCTCACCAACTGTTCCGCTAAAGCCTGAACATCAAGTGCTAATGGTCGCTCTGCTATTGAAAGGTAAGCTAGACTCCCCAAACTCCCGGCTCTGCGACTCAAGGCATCGATCACCACATTGGCCTTCCCCGGGTGATAAAAAATAGTAAGATCATAATCCTTGAGAAGCTCTAACCATCTCCTATAACGCAAATTCAAGTCCTTCTGCTGTAGCAGATACTGCAAGCTACGATGAACAGTGAAAATCTCACACTATACCCCATACAAGTAATGCCGCCAAATCTTTAAGGCATGAACAATGGCAGCCAACTCAAGACCGTGCACTGGGTAATTCTTCTCGTTTACCTTCAACTGTCTCGACGTGTAGGCAATCATCCTACCGTCATGCATCAACACTGCTCCCAAAACAACTCTAGAAGCATCACAATAGACTGTGTAAGAACCCGAACCAGTAGGCAACACCAAAACCGAAGTTGTAGTCAATGATGACTTGAGCTTCTGAAATCTCTCCTCACACTCATCAGACCATCTGAATGGGGCTCCCTTTTGGGTCAATCTGGTTAAAGGCGAAGCAATAGAAGAGAATCCTTCCACAAAATGACGATAATATCCTGCCAAACCAAGGAAACTCTGAATCTCTGTGGATGAAGACGGTCTGGGCCAACTCTGCACCACCTCAATCTTTTTCGGATCAATCTGAATACCCTCACTAGACACCACGTGCCCCAGGAAAGCTACTAAAGAAAGCCAAAACTCACACTTGGAGAATTTTGCATAAAGCTTCTCCTCCCTCAATCTCTGTAACACAATCCTCAAGTGTTGAGCATTCTCTTCCTGGCTACGGGAATAAACCAGGATGTCATTAATGAATACAATGAAGAACCAGTCAAGGTAAGGCTGAAACACGTTGTTCATCAATTGCATGAACGCGGCTAGGGCATTGGTCAGGCCAAATGACATAACCAGAAACTCATAATGACCGTATCTGGTCCTGAAAGCAGTCTTTGTAATGTCAGAATCCCGAATCTTCAGTTGATGATACCCAGACCTTAAGTCAATCTTGGATAACACCTTAGCTCCCTGAAGCTGATCAAATAAGTCATTAATACGAGGTAAAGGATACCGGTTCTTCACCGTAACCTTATTCCGCTGTCTATAGTCAATGCACATACGCATGGAGCCATCCTTCTTTTTCACAAACAACACTGGTGCACCCCAAGGCGACACACTAGGTCAGATGAACCCCTTATCTAAGAGTTCCTGAAGGTGCTCCTTCAATTCTTTCAACTCTGATGGTGCCATACAGTAAGGTGGAATAGAAATAGGTTGAGTGTCGGGCACCAAGTCAATACCAAAATCAATATCCCTATCAGGTGGCATGCTTGGCAGGTCTGTAGGAAATACGTCAGGAAAATCACGGACTACAGGAACAGAATCAACAGATGGAGTCTCACTACTAACATCCCTCACAAAAGCAAGATAGGACTCACACCTTTTCTCAACCATACGCTGAGCCTTTAAATAAGAAATCACTGTACTAGGCACGTGCTCTATATACCCTCTCCACTCAACTCTCGAAATTCCGGGCATAGCTAGGGTCACGGTCTTAGCGTGACAATCAAGGATAACATGACATGGTGATAAACAATCCATGCCTAGAATTACATCAAAATCAACCATACCGAGTAACATCAAATCCACTCGGGTCTCCAGACCCCCAATCGATATAAGACATGACCGATACACAAGGTCTACAACAATAGTATCGACCACCGGAGTCGAAACATGAATAGACGTAACTAAAGACGCACGGGGCATATTCAGAAAGTGGGCAAAATAAGATGAAACATACGAGTACATGGAACCAGGGTCAAATAAAGCCAAAACATCAGTGTGACAAAATAAAATAGTACCTGTAATCACCGCATCGGATGCCATCGCATCAGGCCTAGCCGGAAGTGCATAAATACGTGGCTGGCCTCCACCTGCTTGACCTCCCCCTCTTGGACGGCCTCTAGTTGCCTGACCACCACCCCTAGCTGCCTGGCTAGGTGGTGAAGTGATTGGGGCTGAAGCTGAGGGATGAACCCTCTGTTGAGATGAACTACTAGGACGACGGGGACACTGCCTCCACTCATGTCCGAACTCTCCACACTCATAACAACTACCTGGGGTTGGAGATGAAAACTGACGAGAACCTCTGCCACCATGATAACCACCAGACAAACCTCGCATAGAAGAACCCTGATAAGATGATGCTCGGGCGGAGCTCTGAGCTGGAAGGGCACTAAAAGATGAACGTCCCTGATATGAATTGCGACGACCCGGCCCCGACGATACACCATTGTAAGCTGGGCGAGCTGGCTGTGGAGGTCTAAATGGACGACCTCTGCTAGGCTGAAATTGCCCTCGGAGAGGAGCACCACTGCAGCTACCTGATCCCCGAGGCCTCTTAGCCTCCCTTTCCTCATGCTCCTGCCTGCGAACCGACTCAATGTCCCGAGCTATACCAACAACCTGCTCAAACGTGGCTCCAGACACCCTCTCTCTGGTCATCAAAATTCGAAGTTGATACGTGAGACCATCCACAAATCTCCTGATACGCTCTCTGTCAGTGGGGACTAACTCCGAAGCATGTCTGGCCAGCTCAAAAAACCTCATGTCATACTGAGTATCTGACAACTCTCCCTAGCGCAGCTGCTAAAACTTCTTGCGTTGCTCCTCTCTGTGGGACTGAGGAACATATTTCTCCAAAAAGATCGTGGAGAACTGCTGCCAGGTGAGAGGTGCTGAACCAACCGGCCTACGCCTCTCGAAAGACTCCCACCAAGTAAAGGCAGCACCCACAAACTAAAATGTAGCAAATGAGACCCTACTAGTCTCCAAAGTACCAGCAGTACGTAGTATCCTCTTGTACTTATCTAGAAACCCCTGGGCATCCTCGCCCTCTGTACCGTTGAAGGTCAGAGGCTGAAGTCTGTTGAACCTCTCCAACCTGCGCTGTGCTGCTCATCCTCGGGCATAGCAGGGACCACATAACCCTGAACTGGAGCAACTGACAGATCTGGGGCTGCTCCCGGTGCCTGAATACCTCGTACAACTGGCTCAGGTGCCCGGGCAGCCGGAGTCTGATTGCCTCCCTCAGCCTGAGCTGCATTGGCAGTAGTAGTCATAGCCATTGCCTGAGCTAAACTGGAACACACTGTCAATATCTGAGCCAGGATCTCCTGAAGACCCAGAATAACAACAGGAACAACAGGTGCCTGAGCCTGTCCCCCTGGAGCAACGTCGGCGGGAACCTGATCCTGAACGATAGGGGATCCTATGGCACTGTCCCGGCCATCACCTTACTACACATTTATTCAATTATAAAAGTTCACAATTTAATAATAAGCAGCAACCATAGCATAGAATAATGTAATTTAAGTCTTAGTGTTCCAATAATAGTCTAACAACTCTAAATAAAACCTCCCAATACTGGAGTCAACATGGTCACGAGCATCTACGAAATAAAGCTAACTCTACTAATGTCTTATATAAAGTCTAGGAATGAAATGCTAAAAACTAAATAAGGAGGCGAAATGGAGAAGTTGTGGACACTAGACAGCTACCTCGAAATCACGTAACTGCTGCTAACGAACTGAGACAGACACTGCTCCGGACCGTCACCTGAATCTGTGCACAGAGGCACATGGAGTAATGATGAGTATGCCAACTCAGTAGTAATGAAAATAAATCACAGTCTAAGAAATATAAAACACACAGCACGGATACACCAATTCACAAACTAGTAAAACACCAAGTCACCATAAAGTATCCATCAAATACATAAGTTCAAAAACTAATTTCCAGAAATCCTTTTTTTTAAAACAAGTATAATATCAATATATCTCAGTAAAATTCTTAGTAAAAATCAGTTTGAAAACCGAAGTAAATCATAGTTCAAAAACTCAGTAATAATTTTCATAAAACTGCCCCTCGGGCCAAAATCATTTATCGTAACCATTGCCCATCAGGAATCCTCACCATCACTCAATATCAGCCCATCAGGCATCCTCACAATCACTCAGAATCATCCCATCAGGCATCCTCACAGTCACTCAGTATCATCCCATCAGGCATCCTCACAGTCACTCAGCATAAGCCCCACGGGCATCACTCATTACCTACCTGCGCTCACTGGGGGTGTGTACAGACTCCAGAGGGGCTCCTATATCCCAAGCTCTATAACAAGCCACATCATGGCATAAATCACTCACAATATAGGCCCGCAACCTCACTCATCTCATAGCATCCTCACAATATAGGCCTGCAGAGTCAGTCAATCAGACACTCTCAATTTGCCCTTCAGGCCATAAATATACCGGGTTCTCGACCCAAAATAATGTTTCATTTTGCAAGAAATAATTTCAAAATACTCTGAGTGTCAAAACAATTATCATAAAAAGACTGAGTCAAAATCATAACATATCAAGTGAGGAAACACAGTGAAACTAGCCCCCAAGGGGTAAACAGATCGGCACTAGGCCCCAAACATGGCTTACAACCCAAATCATATAAAAAATATATCAATACCATTAAGCATAGGCTTAAAAATCGGGTTCGCAACTCAATAGTTGCCTAAATATTGAATATATTTCCAAAGTTCCAATCTTTGCATTCCAAAACCCGTGAAAGGGTGTGTAGTCCGCGGTTTCATACCCTCAGGACAGGATTTAAAGACATTACTTACCTGAAAACTAACCCGAAAACTATTCCGCGACACACTTGCCTCTCGTATCAACTTCCGAAGGCTCCAAATCCATCAACTTCAGATTTTTATCATCAATTTATGCTTAAGGAATAAATTCCAATCGAAAAATATCAAATTTAGCTCAAAAACCCGAATTTGGTCAAAACCCGACCCCCGAGCCCGCGTCCTGAAACTCAGAAAATTTTATACAAAACTGTTCTTCATCATCTCACGAGTCCGTACATTTAAAGAACACTAAAATCGTAGTTTGTTTGATCCCTCAAATCGACCTCTAAAGGTATCATAATCCCAAGCCCTAAATACACATTTTTCTACTGATTTCCATGAATTAATACTGAGATTATGTTTTATAATCATCCCTAGTTGAGTTTTAATGATCAAAACACTTACCTCTATGAACAACACTGATTTCCCACTTCAAAAATCGCCCCCAAAGCTCTCTGTCCGTACAAAAATGGTGTAAAAAGGGTTTAAGTCGCAGAGGGTTTATTTTAATACTGTCCAAGGGTTTTTGCACCTGCGGCCAAGCTCCCGTATTTGCAAAACCGCACCTACGGTCCCCTAACCGCACCTGTGACCTCCCCGCACCTGCGGTAAAACTTCCGCAGGTGCGGTTACACCAGCACCAGCAGCTGCATTGCTGCAATTTCCAAGCTCAAACCTCCGTTAAGCACCCGAATTCAATTTCGAGCCCCTCGGGACCCCAACCAACCATACTAACACGTCACATATGATCATTCAACTTAGTTGCACTCTCAAAAAACTAAATATAACTTGAAAAGACCAAAATCACATCGGATTCAAGCCTAAGAACTTTCAATTTTCTAAAATCCTCAAACGATGCCGAAACTATCCAAAACAACTCCGATTGACCTGAAATTTTGCAGACAGATACAAAATGACATTAGGAACCTGTTCCCACTGTCGGAATTCCATTCCGACCCTGATATCCTATTTTTCACTACCGATCGAAAATCGTCAAAAATTAACTTTCGTCAATTCAAGCCTAATTCTACACCGGGCATCACAAAATTATTCTGAACACACTCCTAAGTCCCAAATCACCTAACGAAGCTGTCCGAGCCATAAAATCTGCATTCCTAGGTCGTTTACCAATAAGTTAACTCTGAGTTGACTTTTCCAACTTTAAGGTTATTTTTAAAGACTAAGCGACTAAACTCTCACTACAACCATTTCGATTTCAAGGCTACCAGCTCTAAAACATCAATAACAGTATAACCAACCTATGACAAGTCAATAACATCAATTATAATGCAGGTTCTACGTAACGACTGACAGGGTCGTTACAAGTTCCATATTTGTTTCGCTTTGTTTAGCTTGTTTACTGGTAATCACTAAAAATGGAAAGAATTGGATAAATAACCTCTAACGTTGGCTTGCCTGGAAAGTGTGATGTTAGGCGCCATCACAGTCCCGACGGTGGGAATTTCGGGTCATGACAAGTTGGTATCACAGCACTAGGTTGCCTAGGTCTCACAATTCACGGAAAAGCTTGGTAGAGTCTGAGGGATCGGTACGGGGATGTCTGTACTTATCTTCCAGAGGCTATAAAGTTAGGAAAAAATTTCACTTGTATTCAACTCTGTCCTGCGATTTCATTTTCTCAATACTTATTGAACTCTGCTACTCTTATTCTCTCGCAGATGGCGCGAACGTGTACCTCTTCTTCAGCTGAGCAACAGCTAGAGCCTCCAGCAGGAGTTCCTACGAGGGGAAGAGGTCGATACCGAGGCCTTGCTAGAGGCCGAGGCAGGGGCAAGGCTCAGCCTAGAGCCCAAGCAGCAACCCCAGCTTTGGAGCCTCAGGTAGAGTTTGATGAGGAGGTTCTAGCTCAAACTTTTCCTGCCGGACCAGCTCAGGTCTCGGAGGGGTTTATTGCCACCCCAGTGCTTCAGGATGCTTTGGTACGATTGGTGGGCCTTATGGAGAGTGTGGCCCAGACTGGCGCATTCCCCATGGGACCAGCCATATCTCAGGCTGGAGGAGGAGCCCAGACTCCTACAACCTACACTCCGGAGCAGATGGCTCCCCAATTTCAGACTCCAGCAGCTCATCCAGTCGGAGTAGTTCAGTTGGTTGCTGCGGCACAACCCGATGATGGGTCAGCTATGTCTGCTAAGGCCTTATGAAGATTTGATAGGTTTACCAAGCTCTTTCCAGTCCATTTCACTGGTGCTACTTCAAAGGATCCCCAAGAGTATCTTGACAGATGTCATGAGGTTCTTCGGAACATGGGTATATTGGAGACCAATAGGGTCGACTTTGCAGCATTTCAGATGACTTGTTCCACCAAGAAATGGTGGAGGGATTACTTGTTGACCAGACCAGCTGGGTAGCCTGCTCTTACTTGGGACCAGTTCTCTCATTTCTTCTTAGAGAAGTTTCTGCCTATCACCTTGAGAGAGGAGCGCTGCTGTCAGTTCGAGCGTCTCCAATAAGGCAACATGATTGTTGCTCAGTATGAGACGCGTTTTGTGGATTTGGCCCGTCATGCTATTCTTCTACTTCCTACTGAGAGAGAGTGGGTGAGGAGTTTTATTGAGGGACTTGCTCAGCCTATTAGATTGCAGATGGCTAAGGAGACTAGCAGTGAGATTTCTTTTCAGGATGTGGTCAATGTCGCCAGACGAGTCGAGATGGTTCTTGGACAGGGAGGTCAGGGGTCAGACAAGAGACCTTGTTATTTCGGTGGATTCAGCGGTGCCTCATCTGGAGGCAGGGGTACTTTTGGTAAAGGCCATCCTCCCAGGTCGTTCCATTCAGCACTTTAGGCATCTCACAGTGCTCCAGGGAGATGTGGTTCATATGTGCCTCCTTCAGGGAAGCAAGCCTATAGTGCACCACCAGATCCTATCAGTGCACCTCATATTCAGAGTTATTACCGTGGTCAGCCGGCCCGTCCGGGTTAGTCTCAGTTTCCATAGCCACAGTATCAGGATGGATGTTTTGAGTGTGGTGGTTATGGGCATATCCGGAGGACCTGTCCAAGATTATTGGGTGTTCAACCACATCATCAGATTTATCGTGCCATGGTTCCGGCACCAGTTGTTGCACCGCTTGCCCAGCCATCCAGGTAGGGGTCAGGTAGCCAGAGTTAGGGGCCATATTGTTAGAGGTGGAGGTTAGGCTGTTAGAGGTGGAGGCCCGCCAACTAGAGGTCGCCTTAGGAATATGGTTCAGAGTGGTGGGGCTCAGCCTCAATGTTATGCTTTTCCATCCAGACTTGAGGCTGAGTCATCCGATGTTGTTATTACAGGTACTATTTCAGTTTGCAGTAGAGATGCTTCAGTTCTATTTGATCCGGGGTCTACTTACTCTTATGTGTCATCTTATTTTGCTTCATATTTGGTTGTGCCTCGTGATTCTTTGATTGACCCTGTATGTGTGTCCACAGTTGTGGGGGATGTTTTGTTGTAGATCGTGTATATCTCTCATGTGTGGTCATTATTGGGAGTATTGAGAGAAATGTAGATCTTCTACTCCTCGATATAGTTGATTTCGATATTATATTGGGTATGTATTGGTTGTCACCTTATCACTCTATTTTGGATTGTCACGCCAAGACAGTGACCTTAGCCTTGTAGGGGTTTCCTCGATTAGAGTAGAGAGGGACTCCTGGCCATTCTACCAGCAGGGTTATTTCTTATATGAAGGCTCAGCGTATGGTCGAGAAGGGGTGTTTGGCCTATTTCGCTTATGTTCGTGATTCTGGTGCGGAGGTTCCTTCTATTGATTTTGTGCCTGTTGTTCGTGAGTTACCGGAGGTATTTTCTGTAGACCTGCCAGGGATGCCACTCGACAGGGATTTTTACTTTTGTATTGATTTGGCTCTAGGCACTCAACCCATTTCCATTCCGCCATATCGGATATCCCCATCAGAGTTGAAAGGATTGAAGGAACAGCTGCAGGATTTTCTTGATAAAGGCTTCGTTAGACCTAGTGTCTCACCACAGGGTGCATCGGTTTTGTTTGTGAAGAAGAAGGATGGGTCTATGAGGATGTGTATAGATTATCGGCAGTTGAACAAAGTCAGCATCAAGAACAAGTATTTGTTCCCGAGGATTAATGATTTATTCGATCAGCTTCAGGGTTTCAAGGTTTTTTCTAAGATTGATTTGAGATCTGGCTACCATCAATTGAGGATTAGGGCATCGGATGTCCCTAAGACAGCTTTTCGGACGAGGTATGGGCACTATGAGTTTCTGGTGATGTCCTTTGGGCTGACCAATGTCCCAACAACATTTATGAATTTGATTAACCGAGTGATCAAGACTTATTTGGATTCCTTTGTGATTCTGTTTATCGATGACATCTTGATATACTCCTACAGTCGGGAGGAACATGATCAGTACCTTAGGATAGTGCTCCAGACTCTGAGGGACAATCAATTGTATGCTAAATTTTTGAAGTGCGAGTTTTGGTTGGATTCAGTCGCATTCGTAGGCCACGTTGTATCAGCAGAGGGCATTCAGGTAGACCCTAAGAAGATTGAGGCAGTCAAGAACTGGCCTAGACTCACTTCAGTCACGGATATCAGGAGCTTCTCTGGTTTGGCGAGTTAATACCGTCGATTTATGGAGAGGTTTTCATCTATAGCAGCCCCATTGACCAGGTTGACCCAAAAGGGTGCCCCGTTTCGATGGTCGGACGAGTGTGAGGCGAGATTTCAAAAGCTCAAGACAGCTTTGACTACAACGCCAGTGTTGATATTACTATTAGGTTCAGGATCTTACACGGTATATTGTGATACCTCCCGTGTTGGGCTTGGAGCAGTATTGATGCAGGAGGGCAGGGTGATTGCATATGCGTCTTGGTAGTTGAAGGTTAATGAGAAGAATTACCCTGTCCATGATTTAGAGTTGGCAGCCATTGTTCCTGAGCTGAAGATTTGGAGGCACTATCTTTTTGGCGTGTCGTGTGAGGTTTTCACGGATCATCGCAACCTTCAGTATTTGTTCAAGTAAAAGGATTCAATTTGAAGCAGAGGAGGTGGTTGGAGCTATTGAAAGACTATGATATCACCATCATGTACCATCCCGGGAAGGCCAATGTGGTGGCTGACGCATTGAGTAGGAAGGCAGCGAGTATGGGCAACCTTGCGTTCATTCCAGTCGGTGAGAGGCCACTAGCATCAGATGTTCATACTTTGGCCAACCACTTTGTGAGGCTGGATATTTCAGAGCCAGTCGTGTTCTAGCATGCACAATCGCTCGGTCTTCCTTACTTGAGCGTATCAGAGATCGGCAGTATGATGACCCTCATTTGTTGGTCCTTAGGGACACAGTACGGCACAGTGGTTCCAAGTAGGTTACTATTGGAGATGACGGAGTTATGAGGATGCAGGGTCGTGTGTGTGATCCTAATGTTGATGGGCTTTGTGAGTTGATTCTTGAGGAGGCTCACAGTTCTCGGTATTCTATTCACCCGGGCGTTGCCAAGATGTACCAGGACTTGCGACAGCACTATTAGTAGAGGAGGATGAAGAAGGATATAGTTGTTTGTGTATCTCGGTTCCTGAATTGACAGTAGGTGAAGTATGAGCATCAGAGACCCGGTGGTTTGCTTCCACAAATAGAGATTTCTGAGTGGAAGTGAAAGCATATCACTATGGACTTTGTTGTTGGACTCCCACGGACTCAGAGGAAGTTCGACATCGTTTGGGTTATTGTGGATAGGATGACTAAGTCAGCACACTTCATTCCTATGGAAGTTACATATTCTTTGGAGCGGTTGGCTGAGATTTATATCTGTGAGATCGTTCGTCTTCACGGTGTGCTCGTGTCTATCATTTCTGATCAAGGTACGCATTTCACCTCACACTTTTGGAGGGCAGTACAACGCGATTTCGGTGCGTGGGTTGAGTTGATCACAGCATTCCATCCTCAGACGGACAGGCAGTCCGAGCGTACTATTCAGATGTTGGAGGATATGCTCTATGCATGTGTTATAGACTTCGAAGGATCTTGGGATCAGTTATTTCCCCTTGCATAGTTCACTAAAATAACATCTACCAATCGAGCATTCAGATGGCTCCCTATGAGGCATTATATGGTAGACGGTGCAGGTTGCCAATTGGGTGGTTTGATCCGGGGGGCTCGGTTGTTTGGTACTGATCTAGTACAGGAGGCCTTGGACAAGGTCAAGATTATACAGGATCGACTTCGCACAGCTCAGTCCATGCAGAGGAGTTATGCCGACCGTAGAGTTCGTGATGTGGTATTCATGGTCGGAGAGAGGGTATTGCTTCGGGTATCACCTATGAAGGGTGTCATGAGGTTTGAGAAGAAGGGCAAGTTGAGCCCTAGATATATCGGGCCTTTTGAGATTCTCGAGAGAGTGGGAGAGGTGGTTTATAAGCTTGCATTGCCCCCGGGGTTATCAGGAGTTTATCCAGTGTTCCATGTGTCCATTCTCCGGAAGTATCATGGTGACCCGTCCCACGTAGTAGATTTCTGCTCTGTCCAGTTGGACAAGGATTTGACTTATGCGGAGGAGCCGGTGGCTATTCTAGCCCGACAGGTTCGTTAGTTGAGATCAAAGAGTTACCCTTCAGTTCGAGTGCAGTGGAGAGGTCATCCCGCTGAAGCAGCTCCTTAGAGTCCGAGTCGGACATGCGAAGTAGATATCCCCACCTATTCACCAGTTCAGGTACTTTTCTATGTTCGTTCGAGGACGAACGGTTGCTTTAGAGGTGGAGAATGTGATGACCCAAAAGGTCATCTTATGTTTTAGGACTCTATTCTGTGCAGTCCGAGCGTGTTTCCGAAAAACTTTTATGTTGAAGGTCGATAGAAATAATAATTTTTGACTTAAAAGTTGATTTTAGTTAAATTCGGTCAATGTTTTGAGTAAATAGACCCGGACCCGTCATTTGACGGTCCCAGTGGGTCCGCAATGAAATATGGGTCGTGGGCGTATGCCCGGAATTTAATTCCGAGGTCCCTCCTAAATTTATGCATTGTAATTGATTTGTTTAGCAATATTTGATGTTATTAAGTTAATTATGGTTAGATACGAGTGGTTTGGAGGTGGAAACTAGAGGAAAATCGGTGATTGAGCATTAAGTGGCATGTGGATCGAGGTAAGTGTTGTGTCTAACTTCGACTTGAGGGACTCTTGATTTTTATGTGAAAATCATGTGGGCGGCGTATATGTGAGGTGACGAATACCTATGCACCGCCAATTTATCTGTTTTTGCATGTTTCTTTCTGTTCTTCTTATATTGTTTGTTCTCTGCTTTAATTGTTACATGCCTACTTGTAATTCCATGCCTAATTGTAATTGTTAGATATTGTTCTTCCTTGTTGAAGATAATTGTTAATCCGTAATTTCTCTATCCCTTATTATTTGCTTAAACTGTTCTTGTTTGTGTTTTAATGATATTTTGGATTGGTCTCGCTGAGTAGTATTAGAGTTTTATATAGTTTAAGATTTCCATTTTTCCTTTTCTGAAGTTAAAGTATTGAGGAGAGTTTTGTGTTAATTGTTGGAACCTCTATATTTCCTGTGTAATTGATAATATGTTGGGATCGGGTTGCACGCCGCAATAGGAGGAACAAGGGTCATATATTGAGGATGAATAATGGTGAATTGCTATTATACGGTGGGATCATGTTGCACGTCGCAACATGTTTAATAAGGGCGGAATGTGGTGATATAAGGGTGAATCGTGATTGTGTTTATTATGATATGGAGGGATCGGGTTGTGCGCCGTAATATTTTATCTATATTTTGTTATTTATACTATTAAGAAGAAATAAGGGTGGATTTTTTAATTTTACGGTGGAATCGGGCTGCGCGCTGCAACAGTTCATGTGTTTATGTATTTTTCTTCGACTGTGTAAGTTATTTGATTGTTTTGCATTTCACTTAAGGATTGGTTATAGCTAGATACTGATGAGACACGTTGAGTTCTGTATTTATTCCCTGCAAGTCATTGCTTTTACATTATTCTACTTTCTTTTCTGTCTTAGTATTCATTGTATATAGTTTATATTGTGAGTGTCTCGTCGTAGCCTTGTCACTCCTTCGTCGAGGTTAGGCTCGGCACTTACCAATATATGGGGTCGATTGTACTGATACTGCACTCTACACTTCCTGTGCAGATTTCGGAGCAGGTAGTGGTTGATTGCGAGGTTGGCCAGATTATACAGCTCGGAGATCCAAGGTAGTCATGCTGGCGTCCGCAGGCCCTGGCATCCCCTTCTACGCTTCTATACTTACTGTTTTCTTTATTTTCGCAAACCGTTGTAATTTTTTTCAGACAAATATTCGTAGAAAATCATAGTGTGTTTGTGAATTATGACTCCATATTCTGAGTAGAAGTTGTAACTTATACTTAAAGGTTGCACTTTTTGTTGGAAAGAGTAGTTGGTGCATGTACTTTGGATCTATTAACTTAGGGGTTGTTTGGTATCCAGTTAGAGATAAGTTATTTATGTATTAAAATTAGGATAATTTTATACATTGTTTGGTCAAAAGAAGGGGGAAAAAATAATCTCCTCATAGAAGCTAACATAAGTTATACAATGTTTGATTGTTTTTCCTCTTTTCCACATAAAATATAGCATTGCTGATACAATGTTTGGTTCATGTTTTTCTTTTCTGCATAACTAATACATGTATAAGTTACGAGGAAATATATATATTATTTATGCAGGGTAGAAGATGAAATAACTTATACATATATTAGTAATACTTGAATTAAAACACAAAATGACAAAAATACCCTTTATTCAAACTTGTATTTTTTTGTTTAAAAATATATATTTAAACAATACTAACAATTTTAATAAATAAACTAAGCTAATGGAGTAATAAATAACACTCACGTTATATTTATATTACTAATCCTTTTATAAATACCGCATAACTAATCCATGTATAACTAATATATATATATATAATTAATACCTTTATAACTAATACTTGCATAACTCTAACGGACAACGAAAAGACCCATAAAATTATTGAATTTGTACGTGACTACAGAAACGGCTGGCTTTTTCAACATGGAAGGATTGAGAAACGAGAGAGTGAGAGATATTTCTTTAAATATCAAGATTTTTTGGGAAGTTGAAGATTCATGCCTAAGTGTGAAAATGAAGTGGTTTGTCCGGTTCTGGGGGTTTGAGATATTTCTCCATACTGCAAAAAATTTGTATATTTGTGTGGTTGCAAATGAATTTATACTATCCTTCTTTTATCTGAAACAGTCCCTAATTTTCTCATCCTACAGCTTCCAAAATGGCAGCAATGGCTGCAGCATCAACAAACACCTCCCTATTTTCAGCAACTCGATCTGCTTCTAATAGTAATGCATCTCCTTCCGTTTCAAATATATATGGTACGTTCTTGCTATCATTTTTCCATTTAATTGTCACAATAGCAAAGCCGCAAATTCATAATAGAGATTAAAAATATATTAGAGTGTTATACTTAGGATCGGAACCTGTGATTGAAGATAATTTTGAACATCTTTTGCTACTATACTGGAATCTTTCCTTGAGGATTCAATAGTTCATATAATCCAAAAGAATTTTTTTTTGCCTTATTTGCATATTACAACATTCATTTGAATCCCTTTACCTCCCTTTAGCTTCGCCCCTGTGATGATATCTTAGTTCTTGGTGTTATACTAGCTTTGATGTTAATTCCGATGTTGAACAAAGTGTGAGAATTGAGATTTAGAGAAAAGTTGTAAAAAAACTCCTAATTTGGTTTTTTTTCCTGAAAAATTCATCATTGGAATTAAGCATGACCAAATTGAGTAGAATTAGTAGATAGAATTCGTATAGTCAACTCCAATGAATTAGGGATTATAATGTGGCAGAGCTAATTAATATGTTGATATAAATTTGCGTAATGATTTTGTCTAACACGCAAATAACCATTAGAGACTCAGCCAATGCTCTTTGACAGTGGCGGAGCCATTGAACCAAGGAGTGTCACCCTTCACCAGAAAATTATACTATATTGCTAGATAATTTTTTTTTATTTGATGTATTTACTATAAGTTGATTCCCCTTAACTTTTTGATGTATCTAATTATTTATTATTTATATTTTGACACCTTTTGATAAAAATTCGGGCTCCGCCACTGCTCATTGAGCTCTTCAGTTTCTTTTAAGAGATATCACCCCTTTTTTCCTCCTGATCTTTGAAGTAATCTGTTTTAGTTCGTCTATTGCACTTTTACTTTTGCATTAATTTCATTTCTCAAACGTGTCTCTATATTCAAAACGCAGCTACAATTTTTATGGGAGCTCACTTGAGAAGATGTTATCCAGCTTCAAGGAAACTAGTCAGGATTAGCCGAGGAATAGTTGCAGCAACCGTTGCAACTTCCCCTGCAGAAGAAGTCAAAGAGTAAGCTCCACCTTTCTCTTTTCTTCTGCATTCTGATGAGATAATTGTGGGGAATAATACGTAAGTGTTAAAAGTATGATCAAGGGTGTAGGTTTATTTGAAAATAACTGTTGAAGTTTGTGTCTTTTGAGTCATCCTAGATTGTTCATTATTTATGGTTTAACTGTTATATACATATTCGTTTGTCTACTTTGATGTTTTGTAACAGTAGAGTTTTTTCATCATATTACCAATGTAGATTATTGTTATCTTCATCTAACAACATTTTGTACCTTAAAATATTTCAAGAAGAGCCCCAAAGGTTTGTTCCCAAGTGTAGTTCAATCTTTAATGTAGTTCAGTTCATATCCTAAGTTAATGGAATTGATTTTTCTACAAGTTTTGCATATATTGCAAGTTAGCTGCTTTTATGATCGACGGTCACATGGTATGGAACTATGGAAGTTTTAACAATCGCGAACTTTCATGTTTACAGATACTCACTTCCTACATGGGCTAAATTTGACCTTGGAAGAGCACCTGTCTATTGGAAAACAATGAATGGTCTTCCCCCTACTGCAGTATGTTTCACATTTCCAAAATATGGATAGATATTTTTTAATACAATGAATGTAAATGCCTTTTAATCTGGTTCCTAAATCTTTTTATTTTTGACAGGGAGAGAGACTGAAGCTTTTCTACAATCCGGCTGCAAACAATATGGTTCCTAATGAAGAGTTTGGAATTGCTTTTAATGGTAATTTCTTGTTGGTTTTGTGAAACTTGGTGCCTAATATGAATTTCCAGTCCACATAATTACTCAGATACTGAAGCTAAAAAAATACTAAATTCATTAGGAAATGTGTTCTCTGGAAAAACTCACCAGGTTTCTTCCTTTTTTGCTTCTCTTTCTTAGTACAGCATTATGTTTCATTTTAATGTACTCAAATATCTGATTTTAAAGAATCAACTTCTCCTGCCTTTTGCATGTATGCAATTTTCTTACTCTGCTATACACTGTTAATTAGAACCTGTGATATAAAAGTTGATGCACCTCTATTCAAATGCTGACTTCTTGAGCCTTAATTCAGGAGGTTTCAATCAGCCAATCATGTGTGGTGGTGAGCCTAGGGCAATGCTCATGAAAACTAGAGGGAAAGCAGATCCTCCTATTTATACGATTCAGATATGTATCCCAAAGCATGGTCAGTTTTGGCCTAGATACTTGTCTTAGCTACTACATGAGAAGATTAAATCCTTGCCTCTTATTTTGACATTTTGTTTAACTGTTTGCAGCTCTTAGTTTGATCTTCTCATTCACGAATGGAACCGAATGGGATGGTCCCTATAGACTACAATTTCAAGTCCCTAATGCTTGGCGAAATAAACCAACCGAGTTCTTCACTGAGGTAGCATATATTCAGTTGTTATCTTTTACTAGTTAACTAGCTTGATTTTCAATCATGCTTTTGTCATTTTTATTAGAAGAGGAATATATGAATCATGTTCATTATTCTCTTTGATGATGATGTGCAGGGACTTGCAGGGGAGTTGAGTCAGGAGGGTGCGTGTGACAAGGCAATTTTCCCGGACACGAATATTGTGATCACAAGATGTGCTATGGTTGGTAACTTGTCTGTAGAAGGAGTAAGTAAAAATCATCTTCCTCATTTGTTTCTGTTCCAATGTTTTCCTTTTATTTTTAAAGTTGAAAGTTTCATTTAAAAAGCTAGTAGTATTTTGATTAGAAGAGACTCTATGTTGATGCAGGGTGATCGTTGCGATCTTGATATAGTACCTGGATGCATTGACCCAAGCTCTCCCTATTACAATCCACTAGCCAATGTTGATGATGGATCTTGTCCACCATATTCAGATGCTGAGGATTAACTTTCACTACATATGACCGATGCTTATACCTTAGTGTTATCGATGAGAGTCTTTCACACTAGGGGATCGTTTGGTAGGATGCATTAGCTTTGTGTATGGGTTCACCTTCCACTATTTCCCTTACCCTTCACCTTTCCCTGGTTCCCCTGTGTGATAAAGCAAACATCTAGACTTAGTAAAGAGAAACACTTGAGTAAATATACTTGAAATGTCCAGTTATACAAGTAGCATTTGTACTGGTATATTGTGCAGAACCTTACAGAACTTTTGATAATTACTGTTGGCAATTTGGCATATAGCCGAAAAAGCTCTGCTACAAGATTCTTCTTGTATTATTGGGTGTTGAGCCATCCCCAAACCCCTTGGAACAAATGCCATTATTTGTATAAACTTATTAGAACTATGAGCATATCACCTAAAGAAAATTAAGAACATATATAATATACATCGTTCAAGTCCAAAGCAACAGGTTAAGTTAAATCCACAAAATTCGTCTTAAATCCGCCTCTCAGTTTGCAACAGCACCATAAGGAACTTTACAAGAAGAGATTTCAGGGCTAGGAGAGAAGGATTATAATATTCAGTGGAACTCTCTGAAAAACAGAACTAAGTGGATTACGCATTCTTAAACGTTTAGTAACTATAACATGGCATGATAGCTGAAACTAGACATAATTTTTATGTTCGATAAATGTTCTCGAAAATTGTACAAGGATGCTTAAAAGATAAGTAGAAAGAAAACCAGGGGGAATTCACGTGGGAGGGTGTTGGGTACATGCACCATGCTCCTCTCCTAGGTTATGTATAAACAGTACTAACTTTTCAGATTATACACCGAATTATATTTGTGGTTACTCATACTCAAGTGTTGTTGCTATTGTTTGTTTATTATTTTTTTTTCACTATTCTTGAGCCAAGGGTCTATCGGAAAAGCCTCTCTATCTTCATAACACATTACCCTCAGACCCCATTTGTGGGATTTCATTGAATTTTTTGTTGTTGTTGTCACCCATGTTCATGTGACTACTTTGTTGGTTCTGTTCGACCACAAAGTATTAAGCTTTTTATTAAACTAATTAAATAAGATGGTAATGGGCAAATCCTATAATAAATCCTAGATCTGAGATTAATAGTCAGTAGTATAAGACCGCATCCAAAGCTATTAAATACCAAGGTGGAGTTTAATGGTTGTGAATGGGTGAGGGAGTGATGGCAAGCAATAAATATGATAAATGGAAATAAACGTAAATAAGAAGAATGATTCACCCAAATATTAAGTGGTGTGGATAATTCCTCCTTCTGACAACAACGTGCGATAACTAAATATGAAAATGGACAAGGTGTTCTTGGATCGTGTGAGTGGAAAGGTTGAACAAACAACAAAATCAGTCATTGTAGAAAGGCAAACTTTTTGTATTATCTCTCAAGAGTCAACTTCTTACAAGTGTTCTTATCAGAAAAATGAATCAATCCCCTTTTTGCTCCTTATCTCTTACTATTTATACGGAATATTTCTAGAAAACCCCAGCCAAGGGAATATTCGACTGAATGTTCCTTTTGGTAATTCCAAGACTATCCTAGTCGTTACTCCTATGCTTCTCTGTTCGACATCGGTCTTGATACCTTTCTTGGCGGCTCCTCGTTATTGGGCCCTGCTCGACCTCGGCCATAACTTCTACACTTGTTCATTAGCACTGAGATGAGCTTAGTCGGATTTTGACGCATACAGTTAGTAGCTCAGCTTATTGAGGGCGTCTTCTGGTCGACCTCAGTGAGCGGACTTTATCAGCCACAGTTCTGAAGAGAGCACGACGTGATGGCCGAGCAGAAGTGATTATCGTCGAGATGGTGACATGTCGTTCCGAGGGTTGTGGTCAATGAGGTAGTTACAGGATGACGTCACGACCACATGTGTCATCGTTGCACATCTTCCCGATGCGCAGCATCATTTCTCGAGCCTCTGTCGCTTCGATTCTAGGGCCACTAACGGTTATTTGCACCTGTTCGAGCGCCCCAGTTGTCTATAAATAAGGGGGAAAGCTACTTAATGAAATTTTCGCATTTTCTAGCTTCTTTACCTCTGCATTTTGCTTCTTCTTCTTCTCCCTGTATTCTTTCTCTCTGTATCTTCCACCATTAACATCCTTTCTCTGCTTCCGGCTCCAGCGCACACACACTATCAGAAAATGACTAACATGATTCTCAACTCTGAGACAGTTTCTGACCCTACCCCATTATCGGTGTCCATGCCCTCTAGTGGCGGAGAACCCATGGTTATGGAGGACGAAAGCTTCCCCACTGTGGAGGAGGTCGTTCCTCGTAACCCAACTTCCAGGTCCGACTTCTCTAAGGAACCCGTTCAAGACCCCGAGCCGGTAAGGTCTGAGATGGAGTTGAAGCATATCTCCGACCTCAGATCCAAATACCACATTCCTGCCCATGTTGACATCGTTCCGGCAGGAGACAACGTGATACAAGTTCACCGGCCTGGGTATTGTGCATTCTATGCCTACCCGTTCCTAGTGGGCTACTCTCTTCCTCTTCCTTCATTGGCGGAGGAGTTCTTCCGTTATTACGGTGTCTGCGCAGCCCAACTTTCTCCTTATATCTACAAGGTCTTCCTCATGCTACCGAAGTATGCGGAGTTGGCCGGCTGCGGAATTTCCATCCGACATTTGCTACACCTCTTCGCGCCCAGCTTACATAGGGGTATGATGATTCACCTTTACCACCGCGGAACCAAGGGGTTGGTGGCCGAAATGGATGAAAAAGCAAATCGCCGGTTTTGGTTTAACTATTTCTTTGTAAAAACCGAGCACGTGGTGGCGAACCCTAGCGGGTTCCCTGAGCAGTGGAAATTTGCTCGTAAGTGTCTTCGTCAACTGAATCACATTCTTTTCTTTTTTTTCTCTGTTTCGTAACTTACTTGCTTTTTTCCCTTTCGTGTAGCTGAGAGGCACCCCCCTTCTCTGGTCTCCGACATCGCTGACTGGGTAGGCACAAATCCTCCCCTTCATCGTAGGGATTCGTGACTGGGTGTCTTTGAACAAGAAGTTTGGGCCCAAGCCCTCGACTGGTAAGATGAACCTCGTCTTGTAGATATTTTGACTTCGTTATAGTTCATCTCCCCTTTGTACTTATGATTCTTTTATTAGCGTCAGGTCGGAGAAATTCCAAGAATGCGAAGGCTCCCGTTCCTTCCTTCTGTCAGGCGGTCGCCTCGGCCGGGATGCAATTCGTGTTGGCCAAGTCTTTGCGGAATGCTTCTCCTCAGACATCGTCGTTGGGTGAATCTGGCCCACAGGCATCCATTGCATCAACAGAGACCCCAGTGCGCCCGGTGACATACCTGATAGATGAGTCTTCTCCTGGCGAAGAGGAAACGACACTGTTGAAGAGGCGGAGGGTAGAGACTAGCGGAGTCTCCACGGCCGCTGCTGCGCCTAAGGGGCCGATCATATTGAATGTGGAGTCGACGCATCCTCTGGTTATTTAGGTTGCTCCTGCGCCAGAGGTCGTCACAGAGGGGAGGCTGTTGGAGGCAGAAGGGGCTGCCACGGGGGGAGGACAGCCATGGACCGCTGAGGTTGGCTCTGATAGGTTTAAGTTCAAGTTTCAATGATGACAATATTATCTTATGTTATATTTGCGGGACAAACAAAAAGGAAAGAATGAAGATACTCAGCAAGATTGCTAGTGCATTCGAAATAGCAAGTAAGAATGAAGATTGACTCGTCCTCAATCAAGGGAACTTAGATTGCCAATCATGGGTTCTCAAATTACGAAGATCGTCCGCAGTTACTGCGATCGTGAATTAAGCTACTCCAAGCGCAAACGACTCCTTAAATCAAGTAGTGACAAGGAAGGTCAATCGAATCTAGGCTCTTCAAAGAGCAAGATTCGAAGAGGCACCCCTTGGGTCAAATCCCTTAATCAAACATCTTGTGCCTCTGATTTCGCTGATGTCTCAATGTCTTTTTTCTCTCCTATAAGAAGGTTGATCCATCAAGAAGAAGATTGCGCAACTACATACATTGTATTCTAAGTCTGTCTACTTCTTAGTTCAAGAACTGTAATCCTTAGTTATCAGTGTCTCAAAAGATATAGAGATCTAGAACATAAAAGAGAGTTGTGTCAACTATTTTGAACTCAAGTGTTGATACTGTTCGTTGATGGTGAACGCGATAAAACCATCTGTATTGTAACTTTGTTCAAAGATCTTAAGGGAACCCTTGTGACACAAGGGAAACTGGATGTAAGTACCACAACAGTACTGAACCAGTATAAATCGTTGTGTGTTATTTACTTCTCTTTACTGCTTACTTTCATTTTGTTCTATGGTCAGTCAACTAATCCTTGTGTTAGTCGACTAAATTTTAAATATTCAACAATTCACCCCCCCCCCCCTCCCGTACTTTCAATTGGTATCAGAGCAAGGCTCACAATGTTTGCTTAACCGCTAGTGAGCAAAAGATTATGGGATCCAATACTGTTGTCGGTGCTCTCTTTCAAGAAGGAAAATCTCAGGTTCGACACCCTTACTTCAATGGTCAGCATTTCTCAAAACTGTTGCTTTCAAGGCAACTGTGACTGAACCAAAAAATGAAGACGAAGAAGAAGGAGGAGAACAAGATGAAAACATTGCAATGCTCTCTCAAGTCGTGACCAACATGATGAGAAGAAACAGAAATAACAGAAGAGGTAAGTCCAACTTCAGGAAAGGAAGGGTGAGCAATGAAGCTGATAAAAATGATGGAAGATGTTACAAATGCGGAAAGTTTGGTCATATCCAAGCTGACTGTCCGAAATTAAAGAAGAAGCTTAGAAGAAACATGCAAAAGAAGAAATCTTTTGGAGCATGGAGTGATGAGGAAGAATCTGATCACAAAATTGCTAACATATACTTCATGGCTCTAAGTGACAACGAAGAATCAGGGGAACTTGGGCTAATGGAAGACAACGACGATGAGGAAGACGACTCAAGAAAACCTCGGTCACCATCGAATGAAGGAACTAGTGAGGTACGTACTGCTTTGTGCCCTAATTGTTATGAACTTCAAGAATTTGTTGATATTGCTCTTGCAGTCTTAGAAAGAATAGTAAATGAGCTCAGAAAAGTCAAGAGAGAGAAAATAAGGACTGGGCCTTGAAACTAGAAGTGTGTGAAATTGAACGTGATATGCTTCAAGACGAAGTAAATGAACTCAAGCTTCAATTGAATGGCTTGCAAAGGACCACTAGTCGCAGTCCAGTTAAGTCAAATCACACCGCTCATCACAAAAAGAAAATCGCTTGTTTCTTTTGTGGTAAAAATGGAAATAGCACTAACAATTACAGGAACGTAATTAGAGCTGAAAGTGGTTCTGGTAACTCTAACAACTCATCTTGCTCCTACTGTGGTAAAATAGGTCATACCTCAAATTATTGCAGGTTCAAAAACAACAATAGATGGGTCTGGAGACAAAAATCTTCAAATCAAACTACCACTCAGCAGTCTAACCATTCCTGACCCAAGAAGGCTTGGGTACCTAAAAATGAGTAATCTTGTTTTGCTGGAAAACCACAAGAAGAATAGAAAAGGAAAATGGTATCTCGACAGTGCGTGTTCCATACATATGACGGGTGAAAAATAATTGTTCAAATAAGTCACCAAGCTAGATGGAGGAACAATTACCTTTGGTGACAAATCCAAAGGAAATGTTATTGGTGTTGGAAAAGTTCCTTTAAGTTCAACATGTGATGTAGATGAAGTCTATTTAGTTGATGAACTTGTTTATAATCTTCTCAGCATCAGTCAACTGTGTGACAATGATTATGAAGTTCGTTTTAAGAAACATGGATGGTTTATAGAAGACGAATCAGGTAATTTATTTCTCTCAGGTAATAGAGACAGAAATGTCTATACTATCAAAAACTTAGAAAAGTTTAGGGATCAAACTTGTCTTACTCCTATGATCGAAGATCCCTGGGTTTGGCATAGAAAAATCGGACATGCAAGCATGCATACCATTCATAAACTTTCCAAACATGATCTTGTTATTGGTCTCCCAAAACTAGATTTTTCAAGAGATCATATTTGTAATGCATGTCAACTAGGAAAACAAACTCGATCCTCTTTCAAAATCAAAAACATTGATTCTAACTCTAAACCTCTTCAATTATTGCATATGTATTTACTTGGACCTACTAGAACTGCTAGTATAGGAGGTAGGTCCTCTTGTTCAGCCCGTTCTGGAAAACTGCTACCGCCATCCCCTCTGACAAGTTTAGGAGGGTCGTTCTCACTCTGTTGAATCGGGTGAGGAAGTCCTTGAGTCCTTCGCCGGGTGACTGTTTAATGACAAATATATCATTCACCCTGGCTTCTGCTTTCATAGCCCCGGCATGGGCGGTGACGAACTTGTCGGCCATCTCCTCAAATATTTCTATGGAACGTGCTGGTAGTTGTGAGTACCATGTCAGGGCTCCCCCGGTTAGAGTTTCGCCAAACTTTTTCAACAGTACTGATGACACTTATTCTTTAGTGAGATCGTTGTCTTTCACTGTGGTGATGTAGTGGATGATGTGATCTTCAGGGTCCTTTGTGCCGTCATATATTTTTTAAGTATGGTGGCATCTTGAATATTTTGGATATAGCATATGGTGCAGCCTCATCACTATACGGTTGCTCCACGAACCGACTGACATCTCATTTTGGCAGAAGTTTTGGGGCGCCTGGTATCTTATCAACTCTCTTTTGGTGCTCCCTCATTTGGTCGCGGAATGCTTTATTCTCGTTCTCCATCTCCTCCATTTTTCCTAGAACGGCAGCGAAGGTGTCATTACCTGCATCATTAACAGTGTGTGTAATACCTGTTGGATAAAGAGTGTGCTGCTCGTTGGTTGTCATTGTGATGTCGACTCGTGCATCATTTCTACTCGCCCCTTGAGCGGGTTTATCAAGCATACTGTTCAGTGTACTCGTCACCCATGCCTTTAGTAGTTTTCTCACTGCTGGTGGTGCTTCTTCTGTCGTGGAGGTAGAGGCTCCTTTCCCATGAGAGGCGGTAAAGCTGCCATGAGGGGGGTGAATCACTTCGCCTAGGTGAAACGCTTGGCGTCACATTCTCCTCGTCATCTCCGTTAACCTCATTGATGGTGCTTAGGAGGTTAGCAGTGAGGCCTGCTACTGTCTTCAATCTTTCTTCTCTATTTCCTGCCATGTTAGGTCATGCGGGTAGGAAAAAGAAAGTTCCGTTGTTTTTTTTTTTAGATCTAGAAGAAACTAAAGTTTTAACTAGAAAATCCCCACAGACGGTGCCAAATTGTTCGACCAAAAAGTATTAAGCTTTTTGTTAAACTAATTGAATAAGATGGCAATGGGTAAATCCTAATTAAATATAATAAATCCTAGATCTGAAATTAATAGATGTCAATAAGTATAAAACCACATTCAAAGCTATTAAATACCAAGGTGGAGTTTAATGGTTGTGAATGGGTGAAAGAGTGATAGTAAGCAATAAATATGATAAATGAAAATAAATGTAAATAAGAAGAATGATTCACCCAAATATTAAGTTATGTGGATGATTCCTCCTTTTGACAATAACGTGCGATAACTAAATATGAAAATGGACAAGGTGTTCTGGGATCATGTGAGTGGAAAGGTAGAATAAACAACAAAATCATTGACTGTAGAAAGGCAAGCTTTTTGTATTATCTCTCAAGAGTCAACTTCTTACAAGTGTTCTTATCAAAAAAATGAATCAATCACCTTTTTGCTCCTAATCTCTTACTATTTATATGGAATATTCCTAGTAAACCCTAAAAAGTACAGCCATGGGAATATTCGACTGAATATTCCTTTTGGTAATTCCAAGACTATCCTAGTCGTTACTCATATGCTTCTCTGTTCGACCTCGGTCTTGATATCTTGCTTGATGACTTCTCGTTATTGGGCCCTGCTCGACCTCGGCCATAACTTCTACACTTGTTCATTCACACTGAGTTGAGCTTGGTCGGATTTTGACTCATACAGCTTCTAAGTGCCTCTTTTGACCCTCAGTGAGGGGTTTGATTCCCATATAGTTCTTTTTAATGTAATATTTTTTATAATTAATAAATAAATAAATCCCTAATTTTTCATGCCATTTTTAATTAACATAATTGTGAAACTATATTCTTAAAATTCTAGATACACCTTCAAAGAAAACATGTCAAAAGAATAAGGGATGCTTTATGCAAATTATATTAGCACTACAGAGGAATTGCCTTGGAACTTAATTTTATAATGTAGTAAATAATACTTAATAACCAACAGACTAACAACTACTTAGGAAGAATATAAAGGTTGATCAGACATGCTGAGACTTGAGACTAATTCCAAAGTTTTTACTTGTACAGTCCGACCTCTCTATAACGGTATCCTTATATAACAACACTTTTCTATAAAAGTCAAGCTTTTTCGGAATTAATTTTTATGTTATGTTATAATATATGTTCTCTATCTACTGGATTTGTTGTTGTTGTCTATAACAATAGTTTTCTATAACAACAAAAAATATTCGGAACAAACGAGACTGTTATAGAGAGGTTTGACCGTATTTTATGCTCTTCTTTCTCCTTTTTTCTTACATTTGTTTTCGTTGGACTTGATAAGTTGAGAATTCGGCCCAAAACCTCACCCCATAATGGAGCCCAAGCCTACTTGTAAGTGGGCCTAGATTCGCTGACGTAAAAGCCGCCTCAAACCCGTGATTGTGATAAATGCTCAGTAACACACAACTCTGCATTTATTTCATCTCCTCCTCATACTCGTGAATCCATAATTATCCTACTTAAATTTATGCACCCACCATTTTTTATTCACTTGTCACACTCTCCAACCTGGGAATTCAATGAATTTCCCATCTCTTATAAAATACCCCGATAAATGAATACATTATAACAAGTTTCTTTCATTCCAACATGGCCTTTTTTCTCTCAATACAAACAACTTTACTGCTATCTCTTTCCTTCTTTCCACTAGGCTGGTCATTCACCGTTATAATGTCTGATTCGGGTACGCCTTCAGCTCTGGTTGATGCACCTCAAACCGGCTTCTCTATGAATAATAACCGTGCACGAACGGATCCCCGCGAACAAGAAGCTGTTTACGACATTATGAGGGCCACGGGAAACGTCTGGGCCACCGATATCCTTGACGTTTGTCGTGGCCGATGGCACGGAATTGAGTGTATGCCGGACAACGACAACGTCTACCATGTTGTATCACTTTCTTTTGGAGCATTGTCCGATGATACAGCATTTCCTACTTGTGATTCAACTCATTCTTTCATTTCACCTTCTGTTACAAAACTTCCACATCTTCGGACTTTATTCTTCTATCGTTGCTTTAGTAACAATCCTCAGCCAATTCCAGCATTTCTGGCCCAATTAGGGCCCAATTTGCAGACACTAGTTTTAAGAGAAAATGGGTTTACAGGGCCCATTCCAAATGAATTGGGTAACTTAACCAGTTTGAGAGTCCTAGATCTTCACAAGAACAATCTCAACGGTTCGATACCGGTTTCTTTAGGCCGGATCACCGGTTTGAGGTCGTTAGATTTGAGTGATAACAAACTAACCGGTTCAATTCCGAGTTTGACTTTCCCTCAGTTAAATGTGCTAGACCTTAACCAAAATCACCTTGTGGGTTCAATTCCATCCACACTCATGAAGTGTCATTCGCTTATAAAGCTAGACCTGAGCCGCAACCGCCTCTCAGGCTCAATACCTTACTCCATCGACAACTTAAACGACCTCATCCTCATGGATTTGAGCTACAACAGTTTAACAGGTCCATTCCCAATTTCGCTCAAGAAATTAAATTTTCTCCAAGCCTTAGTCCTCAACGGCAATCCAATGGACTCTGCTACTCTACTAGACAACACGTTTGATGGTTTCGGAGACTTGATGATCTTAGGATTATCGAATATGAATCTTCAGGGTCCAATACCGAATTCTCTAGGCCGGTTGCCTAAAATTCGAGTCCTTCATCTTGATGGGAATCAATTCAATGGCTCAATCCCATTAAGTTTTGGTAATTTAAATAGTTTAAGTGAGCTCAGGCTAAACAACAACATGTTAAGTGGACCTATCCCATTTAAGAGAGATATGGTTTGGAGAATGAGAAGGAAAATGAAACTTTCCAATAATGAAGGGCTTTGCTATAATAAAGAGAATGGGGTTGGAGATGATTTAGAGACGTTGCTGGATTCAGGCATTGGACATTGTGGAGATTCCAAAACAGAACCAACAAAAATAGTGGAACATATTTCAACACTTAATAGAGGAAGTATTGCAACATCAAATAGTGATTCAGCCGTTACATTGAACAAATTACAACTTCTTTCTAAGAGCTTGATTCAGTCAGCAACTTTAGTTTTGCTTGCATTTCATTTATTATGAGAAATTGTTTAGTGGTTTTTGTGTACAGTATCTTTTTTGTCTTTCAGCCTTTAAATGTAACAAAGCATCATATATTAAATACGACGAGTGTTATTACTTTCATTCTTCTTACATTTTCTGGTACTTTGTCAATGACAATTGTAAATTATTGTCGAAGTCTCAATTAAGAGAAGGGTAGTATAGAATATTAAGAAGGGGTATTTTTGTCATTTCACACGCTGTTTCCACTAACCGCCGTGAAGATGGTTATATTAGTTCAACATTGTACATCTCAATCAGTTGATACAAAGTTTCATTTCTTCTCTTCCTTCTCTCTACTTTCTCTCTACAATATTGCTTGATCCTTCAATTATTCATTTGCATGTATATGAATCCGAGTTCATGATGTTAGATCTCGGATTTTATCACAGGACTTAGTCTTAACTAGATTAACTATTTTCAAACAAACTTGGGCAATATTACAAAAAACACTAAACATCTAAATTCGAGATCATGTTTGCAGTTGGAATGTTAACATGGATATGACCATGTATATTAATATTCCAGCTTACAATAAAATTAATGAAGGAGGTGAATATAAACGAAAGTCTCTAATTATATTTTCTGATTAGCTGCCAAGAAGAGAGTCTCTTCATATAAGACTTATAGAATGTACAAAACGATATAAAAAGGACAGAGCTTCGTCTGCTTTGGAAAATTCATCAAAGAGTAGTTGTTAGAGGGCATTGGCTGTCACAGTTGAAAGAATGGCAACATTATCTTAATGATATATCAAATTTCTTACTATTACCATGGGTTTTCAGAAAAGAATCTACATTGTCTACAATTTAATTTAGGTCGATGTGATTTAAGCAGGTGAAAAACTTTCTTGGAACATCCATGGGCTATGGAGGCCCGTAAGAAATTGATGCGCAACTAGGGGTGGTAAATGGTCGGGTCTGGTCAGATATGAACGGGTCAAAAAAGATAATTTTAAAAAATGAATAAATTATCCGGTCCGACCCATATTTGAGACGGATAAAAACCGGGTTTATCCGGCGGATAATATGGATATTCATATTATCCATGGCTTCTTAAATATGATCACTTATGAAAGAATTCTTAGTCTTCCAAACTTGAGGAACCCCAATTTGAGGCTTTACAAATGTAAAAGTTAAACACATTAGTTATCCATTTGGTTAACCATTTTCTAAGGGGTCGTTTGGTAGGATGCATTAAGTAAAATAATGCATGCATTACCTTTGTGTATTAGTAATAATTTGTTTGGTACACTTTTTGAACATATGCATTAGTTATGCAAGCATTAGTCATACACCATATTTGGTATTATTCTATGTATAACTAATGCATAGGAAACCATGGTATTAACAATGCAATGAGTTTTAATCCATGCATTAACTTAGTTAAAGACAAAAATGTCCTTCAAAATTTATACTTGATTAAAATATGCTATTATATAATGCAAGTTTGAAATAATCCAAGCAAGTGAAAAATAAATTATATTTCTAGTAAATAAGTAAATACTTAGCATATTTCTTTTTTATAAATAATATTAAGTTCTATTACAATATAGGTAGACAAACTTTTTTCGTATACAAACATTCCTCCACATATGTTTCTTTTAAAAAGATAAAGTGATGGACCGGTTATGAGAGTATTTTTGTAAACAAATATTTCTTTTAGAAATTGTGCAATGCTTTAATACATCAAACCAAAACAATGGATAAAAAATATGTCACCATAACAGGGAGTATTTCTTTTCACCCTACTTTGTTTTCATTCTTCTATGCATCGGGGGCTATGCATGATTTAAGTGTGGGGTGGGAAGAATACTACTTGTGGAGTTGTTGTATAATATGTATAAATGTGTTTTGTTTTTTTATTAGTGTTAATTAGTTTTGTTTAGTTAGTTTTTTTTTAGTTTGTTTTAGTCTTGTTTAGTTAGTTTTAGTTAGTTTGTTAAAGAAAATATATATATATATATATATATATATAGAAAGAGAGAGAGAGAGAGAGAGAGAGAGAGAGAAATCTCGGACTTTTCCCGACGATGGATCTGTTGGATAATTTTCTTGAGGGATAAAGTCCGATTACAAAACACCAAAACAGATTTTTTTATTTTTTTAGGATAGCTAGGTAGTATCCCTTGGTTTTTCTTTGGGCACCAATTCTTTTTCAAGGGTGTAGCTCGAACCGGGTACTTTTAGTTTTTTTTTTTTTTAGGAATAGTTAGGAAGAAACTGAGTGACTTTGAGATACCCATTGGCATATTTGGTGCTGGCACATTAGGCTATGACATACATTCTGTTTTTCCTTGTATTTTGTTTGACATGTGAAGCCTAAGTAAAAGATAAATAGACTATTTTGTGACGTCTTAGCTCAGTTGTTTGACTTGTATGCCACATAGTGTAATATTGCTTAATTTTCTCAATTATGTGTGCTTGCTTGACTTGAGATTTGAACAGAACTGTTGTGATTGAGTCATGTATAATGTGTGTGTGAGGTCTAGTGATCTTCTATGCAATCTTGTGTAGTCTAGAACTTGCCTCGTGTGTTAATCGAAGCAAAATTATAGATTATGCTAATCTGGGAGATGACGTAGGCATTTCTTGCTCGATCATGGATGTTCTTGTCACATAAAAATAAAATTTTTCGTTGCTAGCCCTTTGAGCCTATAGACCTTTTCTTTGGCATCCACATTACAAGTCGTACCCCTATTTTATTCTTAATTTGAGATTGTTTCACCTTTACCTCCTAAGACACTTAGTCGCTAAAAGAAGTAAGGTGAGATATTGGGGATTAGTTTTTGAGTGAAGCCATGGAAAGGCCCGTTGGTGCACTAAAATAGTAATCGAAGGTCACTAGCCTGAACATTAATGTATGGAGGATGTGTAGAAAAAGGAAAAAAAAAATTGTTGTAAGAAAAAAAAAGGAATGATAGTGAAAGTATGTAGAAAAAGATACACACATCCACTTATTATTTAATTGTGGTAGTGAGAACATAGAAGTGCCTAATTGAAAAAGGGTTATGTTGAATATGGGTTGTGGCAAGTGAATTGGTTGAGAAGAATATGTGTTTGAATTGTGAGTGTAGTGTATTAAAGTGCTTAGGACGGTTAGTCACTATTCCCAAATATATCCTACTCATCCCTTAGCCTACATTACAACCTTAAAGTCCTAATTGATCCTAGATTTGGCTAGCCTAAATTAGTAGAGATCTACACTACGGGAAAGCTTATGGTACGATCACGGGATGCATATGAATTCTTTGTGAGAGTGAGAGAAATTTGTTCAATTTTGTGATGTCCTTAATTTATATTCAAAAAGCATAGTTGAATGTGTGGACTAGTTTATATTCACTCTCTTTTTTGTTGGTAAGGGCACATGATCTCATGAACGGTTGGTAATGTTGTAAACTTTCTTGTTGGGTAGGTGCGTGAGTTGAGAGAGCTTAGTGGCTACAAGTCAACTCTTGAGGTCAGGTGGTTGCGAACAGGTTATTGGAGTGATTGAATTGAAGTGTTATACTTGGGCATGGTAAAAACGGGAAGAATATGATATTTTATATGTTCATGCTTGTGTGCCGGTATCGATCATAGTCAAGGGTAAAGTGTATGATTAAAAGTAAAAGTGCTCCTTTATAGTGAACATTGTACGTGTTGGAGGGTAGTAGATTGTCCCATTGCTCGAGGACAAGCAAAAGTCTAAGTGTGGGGTGTTGATGTTTAGCTTAAAGTATATATATTTCTATGTATATCGCCTCATATTTTACTTTTGTTTCGTGGATTTTGGATGTTAAATGCGATGATTTATATTAATTTGAAGTGTTTTTATGTGTAGGAATGATCCGGGGGCAATTGGGGGCGAAACATGCAAAATTAGAGCCAAAACGAACAAAATCGGACAAATTGGGCAATTGGGCGCCACAGGCAGCGCCTTGAGCCAACTGTGGTGCTGGAGGCAGAATCAAATTTTTGCCTAGCGCTGCCACTGGCGCCTGGCGCTGTCCAGGGCACTGATGGCGTGATTTTTTCCTATTTTTCCTAGGACACGGTTTATTCGGCCCTAGACCTACCCAACACGTATAAAAGCAAGACTAAACATATTTTTGAAGGCGTGGATGCCACTTTGGAGGAAAAATACACACGAGAATGTTAGGAAGCGGAGGAATCTCAGTTTTCTTCATCTTTTTCTAGTATTTTCAATAATTCAACACTTATGAATTTGTTTGATTACATGATGAGTGGATAAAAACCCTGAAATATTTGTCTCTACTGAATACATAACAATCAATTCGTTACTTGATAATTTAGTTATCACTTAGGATCATAGTATTATATAATCATACTCTTGGATTTTGAATTTGGCTTGATTGAATAACAATTTTAGTAATTTAGTGAGTAGTTTATACAAGTCTCTATGGATTCGACATTCGACATATCAGTTTATTACTTGTACGGCCACGTATACTTGCGTGTGCGTTTGGGAGCAACAAGTTTTTGGCGCCGTTGCCGGGGACTTGAAAATTGACTACTTTCAAGTTTTTTTCTTTAATTGTTTATTTCATCTAGTCTAACATTACTTGATTGTTGCTCTAATCTCAGGAACTTTAATTGAATGCGTAGGATCAGAAGCCAGGACAAACTCAACGGCTTTGACCCCGAACCTTAGAGAACATTTCATAGGAGGTTGAGGGAAGCAAGGGATACAAATAATATCCAGGCACTCATTCAATTTTCTCTGAATATGGCAGAGGAGCAACATATGGTGGTTCAGGAGGTGGCGATGCCCAGCATTGCTAATGTTACCTCCAGCATCGTGAAACCCAGAATCACTGGGCACTTTCAGCTGAAATAGAGCATGATCCAGCTACTTCATGAAAATGGACAATTTATGGGTCTTCCACACGAGGATCCACAACAACATATAATTGAACTTCTTGGAGATTAGTGATACTTATATCACTAACGGAGTCACTCCAGATTATGTGAGGCTCACACTTTTTCTATTCTCTCTGTTGGGCGAAGCAAAACAATGGCTAAAGGCAGAACCAGCTAATTCTATTACATCATGGAATGATTTGGCAAGAAAATTTCTGGCAAGGTTCTTCCTTCAGGCAAAACTGCAAAGATCAGAAGTGAGATAGTTTCCTTCAAACAGAAAGCATGAGAGTCTTTATACTCAGCTTGGTAAAGGTTCAAGGGATTACTCAGAGACTTTCCTCATCACAATCAAACAAACAAAGTGTTAGCTCACACTTTCATAGAAGGGTTCCATTCTAAAACGAAAATTGTGGTAGATGCTGCAGCTGGGGGACAAGTGTTTGAGAAAAGCTTTGACAAGATATATGCATTATTGAACAAATTCTCCAAAAGCAATCTGGATGGCAAGGAGAGATGGGCAGACACATAGTACAAAAGTCTGCAGGGGTTCTTGAGTTAGATGTTGTCTCGGAATTATCAGTGAAGATTTCCACGTTGACCAACCAAGTCAATCAGATGACCTTAGTTATTAACAAGCAACAAGCCCAGCCAGTCCAACATGTTCAAGTATTTTGTGAAGTATATGGAGAGGGTCACCCTAGTGGCTTATGCCCAACTAATCCAGAGTATGTATGCTTTGTGGGCAATGCAAATAGGGCTCAGGCGAATCAATATGGGGACACTTATAATACCAACTGGAGAAACCACCCAAACTTCTCTTGGGGTGGAAATCAAGGCACTCAGAATCAATATCGGTCTCAAGCACCTCAACAACAATACAAACCTCCTCAAGTTGAACAACAAGTTAGCCTTGAGGAAATGATGAAGAAATTGATGGCTGATTAGCAAGCCTTCAATCGGAAATTAATGGAAGATCAACAGGCCAAGCCGTAGCAATGAGAAATTTGGAACGCCAAGTGGGGCAACTTGCCAATGCCCAAAATACCAGACCAGTGGGAGCTCTTCCAAGTGACACTGAGGCTAATCCTAAGGAATCCATTAATGTCGTATCATTGAGGAATGAGAGACAATTATAAGGGGCGCAGTCGAAGAAGAGAAAACATGTAACTTTTAATGAGAGACCAGCCACTATATAATCAACATCAGACAAATCAAAGGAATCAGAGAAGCCAGCTGAAGGGGCGGTGGCTGAGCAACCCCCACCATTGGTTGTAAGGACACCCCCTCTGTTCCCTCAAAGGTTTCAGAAAGTGAAAGATAATGCCGCATACAAAAAGTTCTTTGATATTTTGAAGCAAGTGCAAATCAACATTCCGTTGGTAGACATTTTGCAGGAAGTGCCCAAATATGCTAAATACATCAAGGACATCGTGGTCAATAAAAGGAGGCTGGCTGAATTTGAGACTGTGGCACTCACTGAGGAATGTAGCTCAAGAATTCAAAGCAAGCTACCTCATAAATTAAAGGATCCAGGTAGTTTCACTATCCAAATCTCGATTGGTAAGCATGCATTCAGGCGAGCCTTGTGCGATGTTAGAGCGAGCATTAATTTGATGCCGCTATCTGTGTTTAGACAGTTGGGGTTGGGTGAGCCACGCCCAAAAACGGTAATCTTACAGTTGGTCGATCGCTCCCTTGCTCGTCCTGAAAGAGTGATTGAAGATGTGCTAGTTCAAGTGGGCTCTTTCATATTCCCTATTGATTTCATTATCTTGGATTACAAGCCCGATCGGGAAGTCCCATTTATTTTGGGGCGTCCCTTCTTAGCCATGGGCTGAGCTATTATTGATGTTTGTGAAGGGAAAATGACGATGAGAGTAGGTGATCGAGTGGAGGTATTTAACGTATATAAAGCACTCAAATTACCAGCCCACTATGAAGAGCTATCCATGATTACTGTGACGGAAAGCGATGATGCATCACTGGTTCCTTATATGAGCCATGTTGACCCTCTTGAACGAGCTTTGATTGGGGATGGAGAAGATAGTGAAGATGAAAAGAGGGGAGAAATTGAGCAAGTATTTGATATATCCTGCAGTTATATCCATGGGTTAGGAAAATTTGAGGAGCTGAACAAGTCTGTTACTCTGACCCATCCTAAGCCATCTATTGAGGAAGCTCCAAAGTTAGAACTTAAGCCACTTCCAGCACATCTGCGCTATGCTTATTTGGGGAACTCCGAGACATTGCCCGTGATTATCTCATCCAGTATGACTAACACACAAGAAGAGAAATTGCTTAGAGTACTTCGTGAGCATAAAAAGGCGATTAGGTGGACAATTGCAGATATTAAAAGAATCAGTCCATCTTTTGCATGCATAAAATCTTCTTGGAAGATGGACACCGCCCTAGTGTTGAGCAGCAAAGGAGGTTAAATCCCCTTATGAAAGAAGTCGTGAAGAAGGAAGTAATAAAATTGATTGATGCATGTATCATCTTTCCTATTTCTGACAGCAACTAGGTCAGCACGGTTCAATGTGTGCCCAAAAAGGGGGGATGACTGTGATTGAGAATGATAAAAATGAGCTAATTCCTACTCGCACTGTTAGTGGATGGAGAGTTTGCATTGATTATCAAAGGCTCAACAAGGCAACCCGCAAGGACCACTTCCTACTTCCCTTCATTGACCAAATGTTGAACAGGTTAGCGAGACATGAATATTATTACTTTCTTGATGGGTACTCGGGGTACAATCAGATTGTCATATGCATAGAGGATCAGGAGAAGACCACGTTTACTTATCCTTATGGAACTTTCACCTTCAAGCGAATGTCGTTTGGTCTTTGTAATGCACCAGCCACCTTCCAGAGATGCATGATGGCTATTTTCACTGATATGGTGGAAAAATTCGTGGAAGTGTTTATGGATGAGTTCTCAGTCTTTGGGTCATCTTATGATGATTGTCTGAAAAATTTGAGCATGGTATTAGCCCGTTGTGAAGAAACAAATATGGTCGTGAATTGGGAGAAGTGTCACTTTATGGTGCGGGAAGGCATCATTTTAGGTCACAGAGTATCTAGGAGTGGCATTGAAGTTGATAAGGCAAAAGTGGAGACGGTTGAAAAATTACCTCCACCAATTTCTGTGAAGGGTGTTCGGAGTTTCTTGGGACATGCAGGATTCTATAGGCGCTTTATTAAATATTTTTCTAAAATTTCTACTCCTTTGTGCATGTTGCTCGAAAAAGATGTCAAGTTCAATTTTGATGAAGCCTGCCTGAAGGAATTTGAAGAACTCAAAAAGAAATTGGTAGTTGCCCCCATAATTGTTGCACCAGATTGGTCCCTACCATTTGAACTTATGTGTGATGCCAGTGACCATGCTCTTGAGGCAGTGCTATGCCAAAGGAAAGACAAGGTGTTTTATTCCATTTACTATGAGAGTAAGACTCTTAATGATGCACAACTAAATTACACCACCACTGAGAAGGAGTTGTTAGCTGTTGTGTGGGCCTTTGAGAAATTTCGGGCATACTTGATGGGAACAAAAAGTCATAGTCCACACCGATCACGCAGCAATTAGGTATCTATTTACAAAGAAAGGATCTAAATCTAGATTGATGCACTAGGTTTTGTTGTTGCAGGAATTTGATGTGGAGATAAGAGACCGAAAGGACACTGGGAACCAAGTAGCGGACCATCTATCAAGGCTGGAAAATCATGACCACGTGGAGGAGGGTGGAGAAATTAAAGAAGTGTTTCCTGATGAGCAACTTTTTGCTGTGACCCAAGACCCTCCTCCATGGTATGCTGATTATGTGAATTATCTTGTGAGTGGGGTACTTCCTCCGGGAATTGAATTTGAGGGAAGAAGGTTCTTACATGATGTGAAGTTCTACTACTGGGATGAGCCATATTTGTACAAACAATGTGCTGATCAGTTGATGAGGAGAAGCATTCCAGATAAAGAAGTAGAATTAGTGTTGTATGATTGTCATGCATCGCCTTATGGGGGCCATCATGGTGGCGATAGAACAACGACGAAGGTACTACAATCCGGGTTCTTTTGGCCAACTCTATTCAAAGATGCCCATGCATTTGTTAAAAAGTGTGACCAGTGTCAGAGAACAGGAACGATCACAAGGAGGCACGAGATGCCTTTGAAAAATATCCTGGAGGTCGATATTTTTGATAGGTGGGGCATAGATTTTATAGGACCATTCCCATCATCCAGAGGAAATAAGTACATTTTGCTGGCAGTTGACGATTTGTCAAAATGGGTAGAGGCAATTGCATTACCGACAAATGATGTCATGGTTGTAGCTGCGTTTGTGAAGAAGAACATATTTTCGAGGTTTGGGACTCAACGTGCCTTGATTAGGGATAAAGGAACCCACTTTTGCAATCCGTTGTTGAATAACCTTCTAGCTAAATATGGAGTCCGTCATAGAGTTGCGACAGCATATCACCCTCAAACAAGTGGACAAGCAGAGGTGTCGAACATAGAACTAAAGCAAATATTAGAGAAGACGGTGAGTGTGAATAGGAAGGATTAGGCTGAAAAATTAGATGATGCTTTATGGGAATATCGAACATCTTACAAAACGCCAATTGGGGCGTCACTGTACAAGTTAGTCTATGGGAAGGCATGTCACTTGCCCATTAAACTCGAACATAAAGCATATTGGGCCATCAAGAAGCTGAACATGGACTTTGAAGCCGCAAGCAAGAAAAGACTTCTGCAGTTGAATGAGTTAGATGATTTCAGGCTGCACTCTTACGAAAATGCCAAACTTTACAAAGAAAAGACCAAAATATGGCATGACAAGAACATTAAGCCGCGTCAGTTCGAACCGGCCCAAAAGGTATTATTATTCAATTATAGACTGAGGTTGTTTCCTGGGAAGCTAAAATCGGGATGGTCAGGCCCATTTGAGGTGGTGAGAGTCACTCCTTATGGTGCACTTGAGTTGCGAGCTATACACGGTGAAAGAAAAATTTTGGTGAATGGGCATAGAGTCAAGCACTATTGGGGAGGAGCCATTAATCGTGAGAAGACAAAAGTTGTACTTGTTGATGAGTAAGAGAGACTCTGCGTCGTGCCACGACGTTAAATCAGGCACTTGTTGGGAGGAAACCTAATTTTTATTGCGTTCATAGTTAACTTCTTAAATTTTTTATTTAGAGTAGATACATTTTACATTTTCCTTTGTAGGAATAGAAACTCTCTCTCTCTCTCTCTCTCTCTCTCTCTCTCTCTCTCTCTCTCTATATATATATATATATATATATATATATATATATATATATATATATATATAATGGTGTAGGACGTGTAATTGAGTATTTAAAAGTCTTGGTGTATCGGGAAGTATAAATAAAAAACAATAAAAAAATTTCGGCGAACCAGCGCTGCCTGAGGCGCTGAAAACGATAGCACAGGTAAAAAAAAATTGTTTTTCCTTTTTTTCTTTTTATAACCCATACCCGTTTAACCCAACCCAAATACCTACTTATACTAACATTATAACCCATCTCCTATCCAACTTACCCATAACCCAAACATAAACAAAAGTGCACCTCTCTTCTCTCTCTCTCTCTCTCTCTGCCGCGACCCCCCTCCTTCTTTTCCCTCTCAAAATTTTTTTTTTCAAGTTTTCTCTTGTTCTCCTTCTACAATCCACAGGTATGTTCTTCTTCTTCTTCTTCTTCTTCTTCTTCTTCTTCTTCTTGTGTTTTAATTTGTAGATAACAAGGTATATCTCATCCCCCAAGAGCCCTGATCCCCAATTTTTACCATTATATAGTTCTTAAGAAAATTTATGGTGGGTGGCTTGAATTGGTTGAAATTATGTGATTATTGTGTATACCGAGTAGTAAAATAGCAATCCCTCTACTTCGTTATAAATTTTGAGGGACATCATCTTTCACCATTGTTGAATTTTAAAGCTCACACTTTATGCCCACAATGTGTTTGTAAAAATATTTGAATGATGATTTTGGGTACACCGGTGAAGTCTAAGTAACCGAGTGTTTTTGTGTATGAATTTGGGATAAGTGTGGGGTGTGTAGGGATGCTTTGAAATTCTAGGGTATTGAGATTTGATGCAAAATCACACATGCCTATTGCTCACATTGAAATGAATTCACGTAGCCATGATAAATCATATGTATGGATAGCATGGGGAAGTCTTGAGTACCCATAGTCTTGGAAGGAAACACTTGCACTTTTCGAATAAAAATCATGAAATATTGTACATTGCACCTTTGGTTTTAAGTGTGAGGTCATTGTTTGACTTGCACGACAACCTTAGGTATAATCCTTGGTGAGTTCTCATGTTCATATTTTCATTGTGTGGCAGGATAAAAATGGATCGTGATGGTGCTAACAAGGACAAGGGCAATTGCAAGTCCTCCTCCACCTCTCCTGTGCGCAAAAAGAGAAAGCAAGGAGAAAGCTCCTCACGACAAGCTAAGGGAAAAAAACCGGCCAAGGGATCTCGGCCGGCACCATTGAGACCTATGTCCCGGTTGGACTTTATTAATGATTCGCCAATTGCTTGGCACAGGGATTTTGTGCCATATGGTCGATGCATCTCCGACATGGGGATAAACACCAAAGCTTTAGAGAGGAATTTTCCGGAGGTAATTGGCCAACTCCGCGCAAGGCATATGGAAAAGAACTTGAAATGCCCCGGACATGCAAATTTAAGCATGGTACGGGAACTTTATGCAAATTGGCACCAAGGGCATGGCACCTCATGTGTGTGAGGCGTAGATGTGCCGATTAATAGGGAGGCCTTATGCAGATATTTGGGTGTTGAAGATGTTGACCTAAGAAGACTACAAAAATTTGTCTGAAGCACGAAGTACACCTTGATACGTCACACTCTATGTGGCGTGGATTCAAATGCAAAATGGACCAGTAAACAAGGAAAATATCATCTTCACATGGTTCGCTCGGATATCAACAACACTGCCAAGGTGTGGCAGAACTTTGTACAGGCTAGACTCATGCCTGTCGAGAACAGCATCGACTGCACTCGAGCTAAAGTGTGTGTCATTCATTTTCTGATGACAGAAGACCTATCAATGTGGGTGAATTAATGCTTGGGGAGATGGCCCGCACGAGCTTTGGGCGGCAGATTAAAAGGTTCTTCTTTGGGAATTTGCTCACTCATTATCTGAAGGATCGAGGAGTGCTAGAGTAAACGGGGTACGATGAGGTGGTGGAGGCTCCAACAGAGCTCATGGACATCACATCACTGCTGGAGACATCATCCAAGCTGACACATGCGGCGAGATATGAGAGGGACGAGAACTTCAGCAGGTATATCTATAAGTCTTTAAACTTTTTAATGTGCAGGGCTGGCATTACGGATGAGGAATGTATGCAGTTACGCAATGAGTTGTCCAGTTCGTCCAAAGAGATGTTGGGGATTGCATCTGGCAGCCTTGTTCACTCATCAGAGGACGTCAACACAATCCGAGGCTCAAACACAAAGGATGACGGGGGTGATAAGGTTACGGGGGCCCTGGCCTTGGGGCCTCTAGGCCCCGATGATGATGAGCCTGCAACAACTGATATGGAGGACTCCGAGTGACAGGGAGTATTTCTTTTCACCCTACTTTGTTTTTCATTCTTCTATGCATCGGGGACTATGCATGATTTAAGTGTGGGGTGGGAAGAATACTACTTGTGGAGTTGTTGTATAATTTGTATAAATGTGTTTTGTTTTTTTATTAGTGTTAGTTAGTTTTGTTTAGTTAGTCTTTTTTAGTTTGTTTTAGTCTTGTTTAGTTAGTTTTAGTTAGTTTTGTAAAGAATATATATATATATATATATATATATATATATATATATATATAGAGAGAGAGAGAGAGAGAGAGAGAGAGAGAGAAATCTCGGACTTTTCCCGACGATGGATCTGTTGGACAATTTTCTTGAGGGATAAAGTCCGATTACAAAACACCAAAAAAGATTTTTTTATTTTTTTAGGATAGCTAGGTAGTATCCCTCAGTTTTTCTTTGGGCACCGATTCTTTTCCAAGGGTGTAGCTCGAACCGGGTACTTTTAGTTTTTTTTTTAAGGAATAGTTTGGATGAAACTGAGTGACTTTAAGATACCCATTGTCATATTTGGTGCTGGCACATTAGGCTATGACATACATTCTGTTTTCCCTTGTATTTTGTTTGACCTGTGAAGCCTAAGTAAAAGATAAATAGCTTATTTTGTGACGTCTTAGCTCAGTTGTTTGACTTGTATGCCACATAGTGTAATATTGCTTAATTTTCTCAATTATGTGTGCTTGCTTGACTTGATTGAACAGAACCGTTGTGATTGAGTCATGTGCAATGTGTGTGTGAGGTCTAGTGATCTTCTATGCAACCTTGTGTAGTATAGAACTTGCCCCGTGTGTTAATCGAAGCGAAATTGTAGATTATGCTAATCTGGGAGATGACCTAGGCATTTTCTTGCTCGATCATGGATGTTCTTGTCACATAAAAATAAAATTTTCCGTTGCTACCCCTTTGAGCCTATAGACCTTTTCTTTGGCATCCACATTACAAGTCGTACCCCTATTTTGTTCTTAATTTGAGATTGTTGCACATTTACCTCCTAAGGCACTTAGTCGCTAAAAGAAGTAAGGTGAGATATTGGGGATTATTTTTTGAGTGAAGCCATGGAAAGGCCCGTTGGTGCACTAAAATAGTAATCGAAGGTCACTAGCAAATGAACATTAATGTATGGAGGATGTGTAGAAAAAGGAAAAAACAATTGTTGTAAGAAAAAAAAGGAATGATAGTGAAAGTATGTAGAAAAAGATACACACCTCCACTTATTATTTAATTATGGTAGTGAGAGTATAGAAGTGCCTAATCGAAAAAGGGTTATGTTGAATATGAGTTGTGGCAAGTGAATTGGTTGAGAAGAATATGTGTTTGAATTGTGAGTGTAGTGTATTAAAGTACTTAGGACGGTTAGTCACTATTCCCAAATATACCCTAGTCATCCCTTAGCCTACATTACAACCTTAAAGTCCTAATTGATCCTAGATTTGGCTAGCCTAAATTAGTAGAGATCTACACTACGGAAAAGCTTATGGTACGATCACGGGATGCATATGAATTCTTTGTGAGAGTGAGAGAAATTTGTTCAATTTTGTGATGTACTTAATTTATATTAAAAAAGCATAGTTGAATGTGTGGACTAGTTTATATTCAGTCTCTTTTTTGTTGGTAAGGGCACATGATCTCATGAACGATTGGTAATCTTGTAAACTTTCTTGTTGGGTAGGTGCGTGAGCTGAGAGGGCTTAGTGGTTACAAGTCAACTCTTGAGGTCAGTTGGTTGCGAACAGGTTATCGGAGTGATTGAATTGAAGTGTTATACTTGGGCATGGTAAAAACGGGAAGAATGTGAAATTTTATATGCTCATGCTTGTGTGCCGGTATCGATCATAGTCAAGGGTAAAGTGTGTGATTAAAAGTAAAAGTGCTCCTTTATAGTGAACATTGTACGTGTTGGAGGGTATCAGATTGTCCCATTGCTCGAGGACGAGCAAAAGTCTAAGTGTGGGGTGTTGATGTTTAGCTTAAAGTATATATATTTCTATGTATATCGCCTAATATTTTACTTTTGTTTCGTGGATTTTAGATGTTAAATGTGATGATTATATTAATTTGAAGTGTTTTTATGTGTAGGAACGATCCGGGAGCAATTGGGGGCGAAACGTGCAAAATTAGAGCCAAAACGAACGAAATCGGACAAATTGGGAAATTGGGCGCCACAGGCAGCGCCTTGAGCCACCTGTGGGGCTGGAGGCAGAATCAAATTTTTGCCTAGCGCTGCCACTGGCGCCTGGCGCTGTCCAGGGCACTGACGGCGTGATTTTTTCCTATTTTTCCTAGGATACGGTTTATTCGGCCCTAGACCTACGCAACACGTATAAAAGCAAGACTAAACATATTTTTGAAGGAGTGGATGCCACTTTGGAGGAAAAATACACACCAGAACGTTAGGAAGCGGAGGAATCTCAGTTTTCTTCATCTTTTTCTAGTATTTTCAATTATTCAACACTTATGAATTTGTTTGATTACATCATGAGTGGATGAAAACCCTGGAATATTTGTCTCTACTAAATACATAACAATCAATTAGTTACTTGATAATTTAGTTATTACTTAGGATCATAGTATAATATAATCATACTCTTGGATTTTGAATTTGGCTTGATTGAATAACAATTTTAGTAATTTAGTGAGTAGTTTATACAAGTCTATGTGGGTTCGATACTCGACTTATCAGTTTATTACTTGTACGACCACGTATATTTGCGTGTGTGTCATGACCCAAAATCCCTAAGGTCGTGATGGCGCCGGACATCATTGTCAGGTAAGCCAATCATTAATTAATTGAAAAAATTTCCTAATTTTAACATTTATGAAAAATATTTCCTTTCACTTTATTACATATTAACTAAATAACATTTGCCGAGTAAAACAATAGTTTAAATATTACCCTTTAGCAGATATATCCCAACACATCCCAGAACCCCGGTGTCACAAGTACATGAGCAATTTCTAAGAATTTATACAATCATCACAAAATCTGTCCGAAATACAAATTGGACTAGGAAATTTAAAATGAAAACAAATACAGAACGAGGGAGACTTTGTCAGCTGCGGATCGCCTCCGGATGATGCAACTCACCTAAGTCTCCGAATCCTCCATATTGCTATGAATGTACATGTGCAATAAAAATGCACAGCAAGTGCAGCATGAGTACAAAAATAACGTGTACTCAGTAAGTCGTCTACCTAACCTCAGAGAGGTAGTGACGAGAGGTCGAATTAGACACTCACTAGGGGCCAGCAATTTAATTAACACTATAAGATGGACACGGTAGGCATGTAAAGGTAGTAAAGCAGCATATATATAAGGCATTGAAATCCAAGTAAATACTGGAAATAAACAAACAGTTACCACTTTCTCAATATTTTCCAAAATATCTTATATAAACAATTTCCCCCTTGTTTTCCCCCAAATATCATAAATCCACAATTTCTTCTTTATTTTTCCTCAAATATCTTATCACTTCAAAATTTTGAAAAAACATTTAACAATTTAGCATGCGCATACGGGATAAGGACAATCGGCCTGAGCCATCATAATAATCAACTATGTGCACTGCCGAGGATCGAACGGCCCGTACCAAAAGTGCGCCTCTCAATAAAATACTCATGTCTATGCACTGTCGAGGATCGAACAGCCCGTACCAAATGTGCATCTCTCAATATAATAATCATCTTTGTGCACTGCCGAGGATCGAACGACCCGTCCCATAAGTGCACCTCTCAAAATAATAATCATGTCTATGCACTGCCGAGGATCGAACGGCCCGTACCAAAAGTGCATTTTAAATCCGCCGTGGCGTACGGCCCGCTCCCATGAGAGTGGGGGAAATAACACTCTGCTCGGGGAATGTAAATTGCGAAGCGGTCACATGCAGTCAGGCACAATCAACAGTCTACCCCGAATACGTCGGGAAAATAAATACTCAAGTAAATGACAGATTTCTCTTTGAAAAACCATAAAATAGTGTTTAAATCCTTTTTTGAAATTCACTTGCCAAGTTTTTATAATGTTTAATAACATAACCTTATCCGGAAACAATTGCCCGTGAAGGAAATCAATTCTCTTTTTAGATGCTTAAGAAATTAAACTCTAATCTTCTTTAGTCATTCAATTACAATTTCAATTCTATTAGCAGTTTAATATTACAGAACAAAATCACAGGTACAACAGGTAAGGCATGCTAGTGGGTACTAGGCTACCCGGACATGGCATAATAGTAGCTACGCATAGACTCCCGTCACCTCGTGCATACGTAGCCCCCCAGATAGTAACACATACTTAATTAGTTCACCTAGGGGGACAATTCCCCCTCACAAAGTTAGAAAGGAGACTTACCTCGCTCCGAAATTCCATAACCGGTCTCCAAGCCCTTCCGATGACTCCAAAAGTCGCACAACGCTCCGAAACTATCCAAACAACGACAAACCAATGAAAATATACTCTAATATTTGCAACAATTCCAAATTATATAATGCCCCAACTCCGCTTAGTGAAATGACCAAAATGCCCTCGGGCCACGTGCTCGGAAATCTGAAATTTCTCGAAGATACATTCTACCCATATCTTTACTAGTTCAATTACACAATTTACTCAAATATTCATGCTCAATTCGTGGCTAAATTCCAATTTACCAAGTTTCTAAGTTTCCTTCAATATTCCCAAATTTTCCTCAATTTCCCATACCAAATCTATGTAATAATCTTGTATATAATTCAAAAACGTGAAGAAATTACTTACCTTGCGATCCTTGACGAAATCCTCTCCTTGAAGCTCCTCAAAATCGCCCATAGCATATGAAAATAGATGGAGAAATGCCCAAATTCTCGCTTAAAAACAATCTGCCCAGGCCTATTTCCGCACTTGCGGTCCCCTGTCGCAGGTGCGCCCAAATTTCCCGCACCTGCGACCTCCTTGGCTCCAGCCCAATTTCGCACTTGCGGCGCCCTTAGCCGCACCTGCGGCCAAATCCTCGCAGGTGCGGTCACACCAGATGACAGCAACCTTCAGCTTTCTTCAACTTCAAATATTGATCCTGAATCCACTCGGAATCCACCCGAGGCCCCCGGGACCCCGTCCAATTATACCAAACCTATTCCAAAACATAATGCGGACTTGCTCGAGGCCTCAAATCACATCAAACAACATCAAAACCACGAATCTCACCCAAATCCCAACTTTATGAACTTAGAAATTGCCAACTTCTATATCTGATGCTGAAACCAATCAAATCACGTCCGATTGACACCAAATTTTGCACACAAGTCATATTCAACATTACGGACCTGCTCCAACTTTCGGAATCGCAGCTCGACCCCAAGATCAAAATTTCCACTTCCGGTCGGATTTCTCAAAAACCTTCAAATTTCTATCTTTAGCCAAATGACTCCAAAATGACCTACGGACATCCAAATTCACTTCCGATCGCGCTCCCAACTCCAGAATCACCATACGAAGCTATTCCCAGGCTCGGAATCCCAAACGACATCAACATCACTAAATTTCTCTTCAGGCCAAACTTAGGAAATTTCTTCAAAAATGCTGACTTCCACAATATGCATCGAAACTCTCCCGGGTTATCCAAAACCCGATCCGGACATACGCCCAAGTACAAAATCATCATACGAACCTGCAGGAACCTTCAAATCCTGATTCGGAGGTCGTTTACTCAAGATTCCAATCTTAGTTGATTCTTCCAACTTAAGGCTTCTAAAATGAGAATTTTCTTTCCAAATCAACTCTAAGCTTCCCGAAATTCAATTCCGACCACACCTACAAGTCATAATACCTTAAATGGAGCTGCTCACGACTTCAAACCGCTGAACGACGCACTAGATCTCAAAACGACCGGTCGGGTCGTTACATTCTCCCCCATTTAAACCGACGTTCGTCCTCGAACGTGCCAAAAATTACTCTGGTGTTATCTGAAATCACTGTTTAACACCTCGAGCACCTGCCCGTGCTACCACAACCCAGTCGAGTACATTAGCTTGATCAAACCTGAAGATTTCTCCTTTACCCACAAATAAGCTTAGAATCTTGTTCCAACACTTGAAATTCTCTGCCAGGCCTAGTTCCAATGTATAAACACCGTATCAACTACCACACGATATAACAGAACATGAATACATGCCTTTGCTGAATCAGCACCATGCACCACATAACTCATCATCTGATCACAATGGCACTCCCTGAACCTTAATAGCCAAAATTTCACGAATCTGGTGCTCCCGATGCACCTCATAACAAATCTGCATACACCCTGCTATAATGCTGACGATACCACCACAACGAAGGAAATGCGCAGAAATTCATACCCAACTGTAGAGTTAACAAATCCATGTATACCTCATCTTGACTAGAATCATCACTTCATTATGAACCTGAATAATGGTATTTGTTCTTTAATATACACTTCACATAACCTTATCACACAGATCCCTGATCCGATAATCCCGTCTCACCCAGTATGAACTGCTCAGAACACAAATCACCCCAAACATGACCAACAGTCTCACATGATACCACATTGCGCCAATAGGCCATAACTCGAACATGATAAATAATAAATGACTCAGGAAGGGATTATTCAACTCACGTAACTAATATGAACTTTTATCAGAAATTAGGAAATAAAACATAAGAAAAATAAATACATATTAACCTTTCTCATCATCACACTGTTGCAGCGTGCAACCCGATCCAAATACATACCCGTGGCGTCATGCCACCCGATCCCATCATAAAACTCACATAGGGAAATATACACGGAGCTGAATCGCTCACTATTACACAAATTACTGAATATAGATCATAAGCACGCTAAGTGCATAATGCCATCCTGGGGAGACTGATAAAGTGGTATGCTACAAAACTCAAGCACAACTGAGGTGCGATATATATATACATACACTCTGGATCTCAAGAGCTATCCTCCTCACATAACGTCCCCACTACGCGGGACCTCAACACATAGGAAATTAGCAAGTTGTTTCACAACTCACACGGCACAAATCACAATAACACATGAATTTGACGAAGACGGAACAACATCTACTGTTCTAATACCTTTCCATGAAAAACGCTCTACTAAAATGAACATGCCTGGCTCATACAGAGCCCATAATCATATTTAAATCCATCCACAACATCGAGCCACCTTGCTCGCACCAAACTAAGCTAATAGCTTTTACATGGGTCCATATTAACCCACTTTCTCTCATAATACACGAGAACAACCATCATCACCGGGACAAACGCCCCATAATCCATAATCAACTGAACCGAATGCCCTCCAGGCATAGATTCTCAAATAAACAATATTGCACTTCTTTATACTCAGTCCAAATCTTCAATCCATCAAGTGACTACATGTCACACTTTATACAATCTTTTCGCAATCACGCTTCCACGACCTTCCATACAAGGTAGCAAGTCTGCACATCCACCACTGGCCATACTACGCTGTAAGACAAATCAAGAACCCATAACCAAGGTACAAAGCCTCTTCCACCGAATATCAATCTCAGGTGACACTAAAGATAACACCAGCTTATTATGAACTTTCAAATCACTTTTTCTTGATCTTCCAAGCTCATGACATCCTTATTAACATCGAAACGCAATCTCGATTCTTACTCTCAATTATAGACTGCTTACCGCCCCTAACATGCCAATATGAGGTAGCGCAAGAATTCCATCATAACTTCTGAACCACCAATAGGGTGAACACTTCACCATATAGAAACATTTTACTTAACTCAATTCAATAGAACCATCACAACACACGAGTGAATTCCCATAATCACCCAATATACAAATTCTTAAGTAGTAGTCTATACCACCATAACCCTTCCGGGATCCGCTTACACCTGACAGGCCATAGCACTCAATTGCTCCCACATGGAATCCATTACGACGGTCGACAATCCTCGCACACACCGGCACAAACCACATGCATAACTTAATCACACCGAAAGAACTGATCACTGCCGTAAATGTGCCATTTCAACCATGGCTAATCAATCTATTTTCTTTTAATCATCTTCAATTGCTTCAGGAATAATAGCAACTTCCTTCAACTCATAGAAAACTCAACCCTTACTCATCCCGAGTGACCTTGATTCACGAGACTATGCCGCCTAAATCCCGCAACCCGTCTCATATCCTCTTGATAATCCTTCTACAATCCGGAGTTTATTTCTCTCACTCCTCCAATACTATCCTGCATGCTGAAACATACCATGGAACATTCCAACCACCCTCTTTTTTCTCAGAAATTACTCTGCAAAAGCTCGATTCCCGATCATACTGCTGCCTGAAACCCTTAAACGCCGCATTCTTATCTTTTGAATTCACTAGGACCGCTATTGAGAGTCACCCACTCTGACTGGCCCCGAATACAATCAACTCCAAGGCTCTTCTAGCACCTGAACACCCTTTTCCTTGAAGCACGTGACTAAGTCACTACCCTGACAACTCCCCTATGCCTTAAGAAAAATTCTGAATCTTCCAAAGCCTAACCCTGGCCCGACAGGGCCAACCTTTGCACACATTCATCAAATCCCACGCACAATCACGATTTTACTCCTTTCCCTTAGCTGAAATAACTTGCCAACACGCCGACAATTTGTAACCCTATGAGAAGACAACCCTACAACCCAACTGCAGATGGTGGGACTCCCCCACTTATCCCGATGTTACTCCTTGCACCACTTTAGACCCTTCCGAGATCCTTTCTCCTTTGATAACGCGATCTTGATCAACCAATCCGTCCAAATTCTTCCAAATTCTCTTGCTAGCACTCCCTAAATACTCAAATTCTCTAGCATAATTCATACATTCCGCCTCCTACCGAAAAGCCACTAGAACCCCATCCTATGCCCTGCTTCATTTACCAACTTTACTAGTGCGTCCGCTCCTCATGGACATCCATTAAATTCGCGACAATATCTTCAAATTCCAAGCCATGTTGCCGCTCCCCCCACTTTGCGGCTACTCGACTTCCACTTCTTACACCTGGCCTCCTAGAAATGGAACCACCGCCTAGCCTCACTTTAGGATCAATCTCTGTAGCTCTCAAATCAGTAGATCACCGCGACCTCAAGCTCTCCGGAGATCATCTTTCTCTAGCTGCCTTCATTATCAACACTTATCCGGTACTGAACCACCGCACCTCACGGTCTCTGCCAACCGCATTCTTCAATACTTCTTCTCAATACTCTGACCCCACACAACCGAAGAAACCATAGCACTGACAAACTTAACATATTCCACTCGATCAATGATGACGACTTCACGTCACAAGTGAATATCCCACCTCACTTGAAGACACCAAGTCTTACTACTTTATAAACCCCAACCAGACCATTCATAACCCAAATGCCTTTCCTCTGCCGGAATTAAAATACCGAAATCTCGAAATCAAACTCCGAGAAGACATCCCTTCAAACCATTCATCACCCTAACATATGGGTAAGCATTTTATGATTATATCGACATCGGGCGACAACCAACCGCAAGCACCATCACTACCTGAGCATAGCCTTAACGCTCTCAGAGACATAGCTACTGAGCTGAAACAACATATTATTCTTTTGTTGGGCCATAACAACGGCCCAACCAATTACACATGGAAACATCTCGAATTACATCCGTAGCACCATTTTAAATTCCTCAAATTTCGGATTCCCAGCAAGCTTCGCGACGTGTAAGATTGGGTAAGAATAAACTTAGGCATAAGCCTTAAGGGAATCAAATTGCATGATGAGGAATCAAGGACGGATGTGCTCCTAATAGAACTGTAGCCTCTCGAAGATAAGTACAGACGTTTCTGTACCGATACGCAAGACTCTACTAGACTTGCTCATGACTCGTGAGACCTAAGGAACCTAGCGCTCTGATACCATGTTGTCACGATCCAAAATACCTAAGGTCGTGATGGCGCCGGACATCATTGTCAGGTAAGCCAATCATTAATTAATTGAAATAATTTCCTAATTTTAACATTTATGAAAAATATTTTCTTTCACTTTATTACATATTAACTAAATAAAATATGCAAAGTAAAACAATAGTATAAATATTGCCCCTTAGCAGATATATCTCAACACATCCCAAAACCCGGGTGTCACAAGTACATGAGCAGTTTCTATGAATTTATACAATCATCACAAAGCCTGTCCGAAATACAAATTGGACTAGGAAATTTAAAATGAAAACAAATACAGAACGAGGGAGACTCTGTCAGTTGCGGATCGCCTCCGGATGATGCAGCTCGCCTAAGTCTCTGAATCCTCCTCATTGCTGTGAATGTACCTGTGCAATAAAAATGCACAGCAAATGCAGCATGAGTACAAAAATAATGTGTACTCAGTAAGTCGCCCGCCTAACCTCATAGAGGTAGTGACGAGAGGTCGAATTAGACACTCACTAGGGGCCAGCAACTTAATTAACACTATAAGATGGACACGGTAGGCATGTAAAGGTAGTAAAGCAGCATATATATAAGGCACTGAAATCCAAGTAAATACTGGAAATAAACAAACAGTTACCACTTTCTCAATATTTTCCAAAATATCTTAAATAAACAATTTCCCCCTTGATTTCCCCCAAATATCATAAATCCACAATTTCTTCTTTATTTTTCCCAAAATATCTTATCACTTCAAAATTTTGAAAAAACATTTAACAATTTAGCATGCGCATACGGGATAAGGACAACCGGCCTAAGCCATCATAATAATCAACTCTGTGCACTGCCGAGGATCGAGTGGCCCGTACTAAAAGTGCACCTGTTAATAAAATACTCATGTCTATGCACTACCGAGGATCGAACAGCCCGTACCAAATGTGCATCTCTCAATATAATAATCAACTTTATGCACTGCCGAGGATCGAACGGCCCGTCCCATAAGTGCACCTCTCAATATAATAATCATGTCTATGCACTGCCGAGGATCGGACGGCTCGTACCAAAAGTTCATTTTAAATCCGCCGTGGCGTACAGCCCGCTCCCATGAGAGTGGGGGAAATAACACTCTGCTCACGGAATGTAAATTGCAAAGCAGTCACATGCAGTCAGGCACAATCAGCAGTCCACCCCGAATACATCGGGAAAACAAATACTCAAGTAAATGACATATTTCTCTTTTAAAACCCATAAAATAGTGTTTAAATCCTTTTTGAAATTCACATGCCAAGTTTTAATATTAATAACATAACCTTATCCGGAAACACAATTGCCCGCGAAGGAAATCAATTCTCTTTTTAGATGCTTAAGATTAAACTCTAATCTTCTTTAGTCATTAAATTACAATTTCAATTATATTATCAGTTTAATATTACAAACAAAATCACAGGTACAACAGGTAAGGCATGCTAGTGGGTCCTAGGCTACCCAGACATGGAATAATAGTAGCTACACACGGAATCCCGTCACCTCGTGCGTACATATCCCCCGCAGATAGTAACACATACTTAATTAGTTCACCTAGGGGGACGATTCCCCCTCACAAAGTTAGAAAGGAGACTTACCTCGCTCCGAAATTCCATAACCGGCCTCCAAGCCCTTCTGATGACTCCAAACGTCGCACAACGCTCTGAAACAATCCAAACAACGACAAACCAATGAAAATATACTCTAATATTCGCAAAAATTCCAAATTATATAATGCCCCAACTCTGCTCAGTGAAATGACCAAAATGCCCTCGGGTCCACATGCCCGGAAATTCGAAATTTCTCGAAGATACATTCTACCCATAGCTTTGCTAGTTCAATTATACAATTTACTCAAATATTCATGCTCAATTCATGGCAAAATTCCAATTTACCAAGTTTCTAGGTTTCCTTTAATATTACCAAATTTTCCTCAATTTCCCATATCAAATCTACGTAATAATCTTGTATTTAATTCAAAAACGTGAAGAAATTACTTACCTTGCGATCCTTGATGAAATCCTCTCCTTGAAGCTCCTCAAAATCGCCCATAGCATATAAAAATAGATGGAGAAATGCCCAAATTCTCGCTTAAAAACAATCTGCGCAGGCCTATTTCCGCACCTGCGGTCCCCTTGTCGCACCTGCGCTTCCGCAGGTGCACCCGAATATCCCGCACTTGCGACCTCCTTGGCTCCATCCCAATTTCTCATCTGCGGCGCCCTTAGCCGCACCTGCGGCCAAATCCTCGCACGTGCGGTCACACCAGATGACAGCAACCTTCAGCTTTCTTCAACTTCAAATATTGATCCGGAATCCACTCGGAATCCACCCGAGGCCCCCGGAACCCCGTCCAATTATAACAACCTGTTCCAAAACATAATGCGGACTTGCTCGAGGCCTCAAATCACATCAAACAACATCGAAACTATGAATCGCACCCAAAATCCCAACTTTATGAACTTAGAAATTGCCAACTTCTACATCCGATGTCGAAACCTATCAAATCACGTCCAATTGACCCCAAATTTTGCACACAAGTCATATTTGACATTACAGACCTTCTCCAACTTCCGGAATCGCATTCCTACCCCGATATAAAAATTTCCACTTCCGGTCAGATTTCTCAAAAACCCTCAAATTTCTATCTTTAGCCAAATGACCTACGGACATCCAAATTCACTTCTGATCACGCTCCCAATCCCAGAATCACCATATGAAGCTATTCCCAAGCTCGGAATCCCAAATGGACATCAACATCACTGAATTGCACTTCAGGCAAAACTTAGGAAATTTTTTCAAAAATGGTGACTTCCACAATATGCATCGAAACTCTCCCGGGTTATCCAAAACCCAATCCAGACATACGCGCAAGTCCAAAATTATCATACAAAATTAGTTGATTATTTATCCTTCAAATACTGATTCGGAGGTCGTTTACTCAAGATTCCAATCTTAGTTGATTATTTCAACTTAAGGCTTCTGAAATGAGAATTTTCTTTCCAAATCAACTCTAAGCTTCCCAAAATTCAATTTCGACCATACCTACAAGTCATAATACCTGAATGGAGCTGCTCACAACTTCAAACCACTGAATGACGCACTAGAGCTCAAAACAACCGATCGGGTCGTTACAGTGTGCGTTTGGGAGCAACAGACTTCTCCATAAGAACTGGCCATGCAATTCTTGTCCTGCTTCAGTCCTTGGCTAATTCCTTCGCATCTGCAAAATATTTATCACACTCGGTTGCAAATTATCAACGAGCTGCATATTGAAGAGGCTATAATTGATGAGGAAATGGTTGAGATTTAGTCCAATTGTATCTTATATCCTCCATTTGGTTTGATGTGGTTACCCAAGAGTAATGAGTCTGTAAAGGCTTGCATCCAATCTGAATTCAAGAAGATCCATAGGGTCATTACTAAGGCCCAAAGCCTGAGGCTAAAGGTAATGGAAATGGCTGTGAGGGAGCTGCTGAGGCAGTAGATTGCCTTCACAGGAAACTTGTTTTACCAAATTGAGCAAAAGTTCACCTGGAAGAATAATTTGGCGCAAATTTCAGCATGCTTATTGTATGGGTCAAATATTTCCCTAGAATATTTAAGGTAAGATAAACACTAAAGAAAGAATCCTCGAGTCGTCGTTAGTCGAGATCGACCAGGAAGCAGCGAGACTCGTGGTCGAGATGTCAACAATGATCAATGTCGAGCATTGTTGATGAAGTTGTAACGACTAGTTTTCAAAATAGGATATTAAAGAGAATATTTTAGTGGATATTCTCTGCACTTGTACTATTAGGGTTTACTAGGAAAATGTCTCATATAAATAGAAATGGATACAATGATAGGGGCATGTGACATTCATTTTGTAAGAATAATCTTTTGACAAAAGATTTTCTCTCCTACTAAGATACAAACACTACATTTTCATGAAAATTCTCATTCATATTATTCCATACTTTTCCATCAGATCCGAAAATAATACGAATATTTTAGAATTTATATGTCACTCATCAGTGTCAAGAGGAACAACCATCTAGTTCATCATTTATTAGGTGAAGCACTTGTCACGCCCCGAGCCTAGGGGTGAGGGGGGATGGGGGGGTGATACCGACACCCGGTGCCTTACCTATCCTTGTGTACCAACTTGCGACTAAGGGAATATGAACATATAATGTCATACCTTGTCCATGAGCCACAGTGCAAGACAATTTGCGAATGCTGACTAAACATCAACATAAAGCTGGGGCCGATAAGGCCGTCATAACTACTTCAGCTGACAACCCACAAAATATACATACAAGGCCTACAAGCCCAACATACTGCGCTAACTGACAGGATATGTCTACCAGCCTCTACTGATGGATGTATTGTGATCTAAATAGATCCCCGACCTACCCATAACAGATATATACATATATACACAAAATGTACATAAAACTCTAGACCCGGCAACTCTGAAGAACGTGGAGCTTACCGATAAAGATGAACTCGAGCAACACCTACTGAGGAGGTCTACCCTTCTGTATCTCTGAACCTGCACGCATGAAATGCAGCGTCCCCAGAAAAGGGACGTCAGTACAAAATAATGTACAGAGTACGTAAGGCAACAGAAAAACTGAAAGTTGAAACTGAACTGATAATATAATAACTGAAAGTAACTGGGAATCAAAGATAATCTGAAGATATGCTTACCTGCTGATACTGACTCAACTCTCTCAATATAGTAAGTAAAATAGCTTTCCAGCCCTATAAAGCTCGGTATATATAACTGATCTGCCGTAGTAGGCTCGCTCATAGGTGCTCGGCCATACTAGGCTCTATATCTCGGTCATTCTGGGCTCGCTCATAAGCGCTTGACCACAGTAGACTCGGTATATAACTTACCATCTTATCTGAGGTTGCCCAATAGGAGCCTGCCCACCGATTATAGCTCGATGGTGGTGAAAATACTGTAATATTGTATATATATATATATAGACCCTCTTCTCTCTTGATTGGAAGAAGACAATACTCAATTGAATATAAAGTCCCAATACGGGAGAATACTGTAAATTATGATACTAGGATAGTTTATATAAATTTGGGAGTAAGAACTTCTCGTTATCAAACACATGTAATTGAGAGATCATGCCAAAATGAAGGAAGGGCTTAGCCTTAACATACCTGAAGCAATTCTCTTGACAATCCCTTTAACACTCGTTGATTGCGACAACATGTAGCAGCGGATCGAAGTAGGGGAAAATCTGTATGATATTCTTGAGAAAGATTGCACCGTACTCCCTTAAAATTGCAAAATCTCACTTTGCTTAAGATGTTATGAATTCTTGTTGAATTTCTAATCTTGTTGAAGATACTATGAGAATCTTGTTGAGGATACTTATGAAAATCTCATGTTACATATGCATCTCTTAAGTTAGAGATGACTTTTGATAGAATTGATGTGGGCCCCACCTTATGTGGTGGCTTAACCACAAACTCTTAATTTTGCCACATAATCCCTACGACTTAAGAGCCATATATCTTAGGGTGGCTTGCTTCCACGTGAAGGGGGGTTCTACTCTTATCCCATTCTTTTATTAATCACCCAACTACTCCTTAATTAACTAGGTAATCTCCCATTACCTAATAATTAACCAATTACCCAAATAATTAAAAATTATCTCAACTTACTTAAAATACTACTCATTTTTAACACACCCTACACACCTTACTATCATGGTCATTTGGTATCTTGTATGGTACTAGTCCATAAACACTGGGTATTTTAGCTAGGGCCGTATTTTATCCCAACATGTCAAACTTTGACGAAAATTCATTTTCTTTGATTTGCTTACTCTCTCACCTTCACGAATTTACTCATCACTTGTTTGAAGTAGCGTAATGCTTATAATCTCAAAATAATCTCATTCCCGAACTTACGTCGATTAACATACAATGAAACTTTAACGTACGAAAAATGCGGGATGTAACATCTCATTTCTGAGCTTATCTCAATTTACTTATGGCGTACTTCCACGTACGAGAACATGGGGTGTAACATCATTCCCCCTTTTGGAACATTTTTCCTCGAATGTTGGCTGATGCACTTATCATTTTCATAACTTATGTCTTCTGAATACTTTAGTACTCTCCTTCCATCTAGACAACTGTTTTATGAATAATTCCAAAGGCCAAGGCATTCCCTCCTTCCAATCTCGTAATTGTTGCTACCTTTTATCATGCTGCATGTACGACACTGACTTTGTACGTGCACCTATGCAACTGTTCTCTACTTTTTGCTCCAGCTTCTAGCCAATCTCTAGGCCTCACTTTGCAAACATATACATAGCTTTATAAAATGTCCCTCGGGCATCTGTAGGTATTTTGAATGTCTACGCTCGGTACTTTGTCGAACTTACAAATATTGTTATACCTTATTTCATAGATGTGTTTATCCATCTGTATGACTTTACTGCATCTAGGTAGGTCATACTATAACATAACTCGTACTTTGATGTATTGTTATTGAGGTCTGCTACCAAACTCCGAGTTACTCTTGTTGCTTATCCTTAAGACGGATGGCCTTATTTCATCTCATACTTTGTAACTTTTTTCTATCCATTGTTGATTCACCTCAATATTGATCTACAATCTACCACTGATAACTTGAAACTTTTTATGTAATCACCAGGTTTGACGTCTCATCGGAGAACATCTGAAATGATTAGACTGATCCACCTGGGGGCGATACCATGCTTCCATAACCGTGTTCCATAGCATCCCAATGTGATTTACCTTACGTGGGTATTTTAATTTCATACAATTCATGAATCCCTTCTTTTCTTTTCTTTTCTTTTTTCATATCATTACTCAATCCAAGGCCCAAACATCATCCTTTATCTATCACAATTACACCCGCATTCTACTACCAGGGTAGCATTCCATCTCTCCCAAATGCTATTTGTCTTAGACTCCTTTAAATTCGTTCAGGCTATGCTGAGCTTTCTATAACGTAGAGAAACCATTAGCTCTCTTGTTTTCATGGGCTTAATCCTGAGGACTTATCCATTTCTCGTCACCTTCTCACTCGCTCTTTCTTATCCTTACTCTTGTCATAAAAATTTGTCGCTTTACTATACTTTAACTTGCGACCTATACATATCTACTTATACTACTCGCAACCTCCCTTCAACTTGCTTGCACCATAGATTTTATTATGTTATTCTGGAACATCAAGCGAGAAATCACATCGTCTATAACTCTTCTTTACTCTCTTAGCTAGATCTCTCGGTACCTAGAAACCATAGGCTGGAAGATATGCCACTGACGACGCTGCTATCATTCTTGGATACAGAATCCTCGCGCTTCTAGCCTTCTATCTGAAGTATGAATTTTTCACAACCTTCTGCATTTGAGTATTTCACACGATGTTTATCTTTACCTTAAAATCTTGCATCATATCTTCTATCCCTTTCATGACCTCCCTTCCACATAGGTATAATTCACATCCACAACTTGAAGCTCTTATTATAACACTTGTACCTTTGGTGCATATACGATCCGGCGAGAGCTTCACATTGACTTCTTATGAAGCTGGTACTTTTCTAACTGACTTTATCGTAGAGCCGTTATAGAATATGGCTATTGTACTATCTCTCATGTACCTCTTATATTAAGAGAGATTTTGCAATGTTATTAATCACGATTTCTATAATTTTCTGGGTCCAATAATCAGACTCCTGATTTATTTGGTTGATGTAACTCTTTAATTTTCTCTTCGTTTTGATCAGCCTTCATGTAGGCTTAAGCTATCTTCCGATCTGCGGCTCCTGGTATTAGTTATTACTTTAACCTTTCATGGGCGCTATGGAATATCCATGATACAATCTTCTAACAATTCAATCCTTTGTTTATGCCCTGGGTTCAGTTCTTTCTTTTAATTTATACCGGAGTCTTCTATGGCTGTATGAATGTCAGTATATATGCTACATGGATAATATTCCAAAATCTTAATTGCATTCATAACCTAACTACTCTAGACATTGATCGAATAATTCCTTTCGTTTCTTCGCAACTTTCATCAAATGCAAGCAATTACTTTTCCTAGTCTTTATGCCCCTTGTTGCGTGCATACTTAGCTTATCTTAGTTCCCACGCATGCCGGAGTTTTCGTGCAACTTCATACAATCTCGAATATTACTTTTGATTTTTCTTCCCGTTCAGTAGCCACGATAGGTGCCACTTTCTCATGGAGTGCGTGTAATATTTTTGTGAGACTGTTTTTACATGACCATTTCTCCTTCAAGTTACCATGTTTAGGTTGAAGCCTTCTTCCTTATTTCTTCAGCTAATCTTTCATTATAGTACTTAGGGAGGACCTCCTAACTCTCGGAAAGCTGCAAGCTTATTATATCGCATCCGATGGAATTTTTGATGTCCTTCCTCGCCTATAATTATCCGTAGTTACCTACCTCCACACTCCTGTGCTTGTAGGGTTTCTCCTGAACTAATATTTTGATTGTCTTCCTAGTGGCATCCTCTTTTATTTTCACTCATACAATACCTTTAACTTTCCCAACTCTTATCTGAATATACCTCAAGTATTACAATGTCATATCTGTGAGACTGAATTTTCCCACGTTGGGTTTCACTATGTTTATCTTGCACGATCTATTGATTTGTCTGTATCCTCTTTTCTAGCCATAACTAGGCTCTTTCTGAATCAACTACTAACTACTCGTTGGCCCATTCTCCTATCAGTATTCCGCGTAATCTTTCAGGGTTATTTCCTTTGTCTTAACTTACGTTTCCTACTGGCTCCTTATTTATCAATAACATCTCGGGCAGGAACCCTTACTTTCTCTCCTTGACGTCGTGTTTGCATAATATTCTGAAATTGTAGCATATCTGTAGGATTTGAATAGATGCAATTTCATCCCTTTCTCATTTTTATCGCATTCCTTCTTTACCACTCCATAGTTACTAGAACCACTTAATTATGACTTAATATCACGTCACTCCATATTCCCTCCTTTAGGGGAGTACTAAGAGTTAGAGCTATGACAATCTATCTATAGATATTTTACCTCTTCATTTTTTGCGTCTTTTCACATCGTCGATGACCTTACTCACCTTGAGGTAATCCTTCTGTACTAAGGATAATGAATTTCCTTACTCGCGAGCGTGACAATTACTATAACTGGCACATACAGTCTCTTAAGCCTAACTTTATTCACATTGATTTCTTTAGGGAAGCGTCTTCCTGAATGACCATTCTCTAAATTTCTCATGAATCTTCTTCTGTTGTCCATTATGTTATCGCCGGAACGAAATCTGAAATTCTCATGATATTGACCACTATCAAATCACTCAGACCCTAATTCATGTTTAGTTTATCTCGTTCACCAGCCCATACTGATTTTTTATTATTTTGAGGTCTAACTTTTCCTTCTGGTAGTCGCGTTGGAGTCACGAACTTATTTCTCGAAATGAGGATATGATTCTATGGCCTATACTCTTTTGTTGTCTCAATACCTGTCACTTCTCGTCTTTTCCTTCCCTTGACCATAGACTCTGTAATACTGTCATTTTTTGATCTACTGTTGTCATCCATGTATCACGTCTTAATCATAATGCTCCATTAACTCTCTCATTTTTTCTTGCTAACATTTCTGTCAATCACTTTATTTTGAAAACTTCGACAAGATATTCTTTTGGTTTTAGATCCCCTTGCTCCATCCACGGGCTCTTCGGGTTGCCTAACATTCTCTCCTTACTATGTACGGGAGACATACTAAGGTAATATTTATCCCTTCTAAGCTTCCAGTGCCTACGTTTGTAGTACTCACATCCAGATGTACTATTTTAGAGTGAACCATCTGGGTGTCTCACAAGGAGATTTATTAGCATATTTGCAATATCCTTCGGAAATGTCAACTAACGCAAACAATCCACACATTATTTTAGGTCACTCTAACACCAACCGGATCATAATATCTGTCCTTTTCTTATACTACTATTATTGTTGAAGGTAACTCAAAAGGCTTATATTCCTCTACCTGAATTGTAATACTGATAATCTTCATTAACTAGGTGCCCCGTACCCTTCTTCATCTTACTTCTTTTACTTGTTGAAACTTGTATCTATCTTCTGAATCTCTCATTGCCTTTCACCATAGGGGTAGATAGATATACTTGCGTTAAGGCTCCTTATCAAGAGGCTTACATGTCTTAGTACACACATGATCTACTGAAGACCTTACATTTACTCATCATAAACATCATGAAAAATCGAGTTCCTCTGACTCAACTCTTCCATAGCCATATTCAATCTCTTACCAAATGTAGGTATCATCTTGTTATGAATAAAATAGTAGCTACAAATTTGAATTCTTATAAGTGATCTCTACCACACGATCTAGAATAAGAAGAAAGAGTGACAATCCTAAATGCCCAGTTACCTCCTGCTTATAAGTGTGGTGCACTACACACCCATAAACAAGACTCTACTAGACACGGCTTGTAGACTCCCTAGGACATAACTGCTCTGATACTACTTTTGTCATTCCCCGAGCATGGGGGAAGGGGGTGAGACCGGCACCTGGTGCCTCACCTATCCTTGTGTACCAACTTGCGACTAAGGGACTCTGAACATATAATGTCATACCTTGGCCATGGGACACATTGCAAGACAATTTGCGAATGCTAAATAAACATCAACATAAAGCTGGGCTGACAAGGCCATCATAACTACTTCAGCTGATAACCCATAAAATATACATACAAGGCCTACAAGCCCAACATACTGCACTAACTGACAGGATATGTCTACAAGCCTCTACTGATGGATGTACTGTGATCGAAACAGAGCCTCGTCCTACCCATAACATATATATATATACACACACAAGATGTACATAAAACTCTAGACCTGGTAACTCTGAAGAACGTGGAGCTTACCGATAAAGTTGAACTCGGGAAACACCTACTGAGGAGGTCTACCCGTCTGTCTGTTTGAACCTGCACGCATGAAATGCAGTGTCCCAGAAAAGGGACGTCAGTACGAAATAATGTACTGAGTATGTAAGGCAAAAGAATAATTGAAAGTTGAAACTGAATTGACAATAGAATAACTGAACGTAACTGGGAGTCAAAGATAATCTGAAGATATGCTTACCTCCTGTTACTGACTCAATTCTCTCAATATAGTAATTAAAATAGTTGTCTGGCCCTATAAGGCTCGGTATATATAACTGCTCTACCGTAGTAGGCTCTCTCATAGGCACCCGGACATACTAGGCTCTGCATCTTGGAAATTCTGGGATCGCTCATAGGCTCTCTCCCACAGTAGGCTCGGTATATAACTTACCATCTGATCGGAGGTTGCCCAATAGGGGCTTTCCCACCGATTATAGCTCTATGGTGGTAAAAATACTGTAATACTGTATATATATATATAATATATATATATATATATATATATATATATATATATAGATCATCCGCTCTCTTGACTGGAAGAAGACAATACTCAATTGAATATAAAGTCTCAATACGGGAGAATATTGTAACTTATGAGACTAGGATAGTGTATATAAATTTGGGAGTATGAAATTCTCGTTATCAAACACATGTAATTACGAGATCATGCCAAAATGAAGGAAGGGCTTAGCCTTACATACCTGAACCGATTCTCTTGAAAATCCCTTAACACCCGTTAATTGCGACAACACGTAACGGCAGATCGAAGAAGGGGAAAATCCGTGTGATATTCTCGAGAAAGATTGCACCGTACTCCCTAAAACTGAAAAATCTCATGTTTCTTAAGATGTTATGAAATCTTGTTGAATTGCTAATCTTGTTGAATAAACTATGAGAATCTTGTTGAAGATACTTATGAAAATCTCATGTTATACATCTCTTAAGTTAGAGATGACTTTTGATAGAATTGATGTGGTCCCCACCTTATGTGGTGGCTTAACCACAAACTCTTAATCTTGCTACATAATCCCCATGACTTAAGAGTCATATATATGAGGGTGGATTGCTGCCACGTGAGGGGAGGGTCTACTCTTATCTCATTCTTTAATTAATCACTCAACTACTCCTTAATTAACTAGGTAATCTCCCATTATCCAATAATTAACCAATTACCGACATAATAAAAAATTATCTCAACTTACTTAAAATACTACTCACTTTTAACACACCTTATATACCTTACTATCATGGTCACGTCGTACCTTGCATAGCACTAGTCCATAAATACTGGGTATTTTAGCCCGGCCCGTATTTTATCCCAACATGTCAAACTTTGACTAAAATTCATTTTCTTTGATTTGCTTACTCTCTAACCTTCACGAATTTACTCATCACTTGTTTGAAGTACCGTAATGCTTTTAATCTCCAAATAATCTCATTCCCGAACTTACGTCGATTAACTTACGACGACACTCTAACGTACGAAAATGTAGGATGTAACATCTCATTTCCAAGCTTATCTCAATTTACTTATGGCGTACTTCCACGTACGAGAACATGGGGTGTAATATCACTCCTCCTATTTACTTAAATATAATTTATTATTATTAATTTCTATTAAATGCTATATTATTCCTTATAATTTTTTGAATAGTTATTGCACATTGTTGTCTTTCTTCCACCGGATCTATTTGACGCTAGTCACGCTTTCAAACTTCACATCTTGAAATATTATTGTTAACTAGGTTTAACCCATTATCATATAAATTTAATTATTTGAACCGAGAGTTATATTTTCTAGCCAAACAATTTGGCACCATCTGTGGGAATTTCTTAGTTAAGCGTTTAGTTTCTTCTAGATCTACAATTAACACGGGTCATTAACGTAAAAAAGAGCAAAAACAAGATCTCATTTCTTTGTTTGCACAAATCCCAACATGGCAGGTAACCGAGAAAAAAGGACGAGAATAATAAGTGACCTCTCAACCAACCTCATGAACATCATCAACGAATTTTGTGAAACGGCAAGCGAAGACTCAACGCCCAGTGCCTCCCTTAGGCGAGATGGGTCGTCGCCTCCTCACTACAGCATCATAAAATTTCTTAGTAAGGGATCCTATACATCTGTGGGGGAGGAGGCACCCCTAGCTGTAAAATGGCTCCTTGAATCATGGCTAACTGACACGCTAATCAGCGTCCTCAACAATCCCTCCAGGGACACGGCTACAGAAAACACAAGGACTTGCACTATACAACCAACAGACGAGCAGTGGAACCAACTCCCTCCTCCTCCAACTACATGTATTACTCACAATGTCATTAATAGTGCAGGTGACAACGCTCTCGCAACCATTTTTAAAGGATGAAAGAAATGGAGAATGAGAACAAGGCACTTCGAGATCAAATGAAAGAACACCAGGAAAGGGTCGACAAAATACTGGGCGCCTCCAAGTTGTTGCCAAAGAGGGATGCCGGCCAGTTCGTCGAACAGTTGTACAATGATGATGCAGCCCCGCATGCTATACCAAAAACCTTTAAAATGCTGCCCTGCCTAAGGATATATGATGGCACAACCGACCCTGAAGATCTTGTGACTCGTTACGTCACTGCCGTAAAAGGCAACGACCTCGACAAGGAACATGTGTCTTCCATTTTATTGAAGAAATTCGGCAAAACCCTCACTGGATGAGCATTAACATGGTATTTTCAGCTACTAGCACGCTCTATTGAAACCTTTGAAGAAATGGCTGACAAGTTTGTAACGTCCACACTGGATCCAAAAAGGCCGAGGCAAGAGAGAATGACATATTTTCCTTCAAACAATATCTTGGGAGAAGGATTGAGGGACATCCTCGCCCAGTTTAACCGAATGAGGATGACTTTAACAAACGTGTTCGAAGGGATGCGGTCGCAGCCTTGCAAAATGGGTTGAGCAGGGATGGTTCAAGAGCAACGATAAAACTATTAAGCCGGTTGATGAAGTACCCTCTAACCACTTGGGATGAAATCCACAATGCTTATTGTGCCGAAGTCCGTGCAGACAAGGACGACCTCAACGGGTCAACCCATCGGCTAACCTCAGTACAAGCGGAGTCAAGAAAGGATTGAAGAGACAACGCCAGAAGAGATAACCCGATCCCACGACTTAACAGGGAACAAAATCAACCATACATCAGAATGTTCAAGGATAAGCTTGGCAAGACAATGGAAGTATATATAGACGACGTAGAAAAGAGGAGAAGATCGTATCGATCACTTGAAAGATACTTTCGACATAGTCAGACAGTACGGAATGAAACTGAATCCGGAGAAGTGTAAGTTCGTCATAGAATCAGGAAAATTTCTAGGGCTCCTCGTATCACATCAAGGGATCTAGGTCAACCCTGACCAAATTAAAGCCATTGAAAAGATACCTGAACTCTTAACCACCAAAAGATAGGTCCAAAGATTGACTGGCCGCGTCGCCGCCCTATCAAGGTTCATCTCACGGTCGTCGGATAGATTCCATAAATTCTTTGGCATACTAAAGAAATATAATGGACTTCGGAGTGCGTCCAGGACCTGAGGGAACTAAAGGCATACTTTTCGTCGCCGCCCTTGCTTTCAAAACCCGAGCCAGGGGAACGTCTACTCGTTTATCTACCTTTATCTAAAGTAGATGTGAGCGCTGTCCTAATTTGAGAAAACAAAGGTACACAATCTCCCATCTACTACATTAGCAAAACACCAGCCGATGCCGAGACAAGGTACCCGCACGTCGAGAAACTAGTTTGGCCTTAGTCGTAGCTTTACGGAAGCTTAGACCATATTTCCAATACCACCCCATCTCAACCGTCACAACTTTCCCCCTAAGAAGAATTTTGTATAAACTCGAGTTGTTGGGGAGACTAGACAAATGTGCCATTGAGATTAGAGAGCACGATATCATATACCATCCACGAACGACGATAAAGTCACAAGTGCTCGCTGACTTCATCGCCAACTTTAGCGCAAAAATAATGCGTGAAGTCGAAAGGGAAGCCCTCCGAGCTTCCCCCCAAACACAAGATCTCTGGGTCCTATACACCGACAGTGCGTCCAACACGTCTGGGTCCGGACTGGTACTCGTACTCGAAGTCCCAATAGGAAAAATAATTCTCTTATCCATAAGGTGCTCGGACATGACTAATAACGAGGTTGGGTATGAGGTCTTCATTGAAGGTTTGAGTCTAGCGCTCAAGTACGGGGCAAGACGGTTAAAACTACGTTGTGATTCCCAGCTCGTAGTTAACCAAGTCACGGGGACTTTCTAAATCAAGGAACAAATATTGCAAAAATTTCAGACCAAAATTTGCAAGCTACTGCCCGAGTTCGACGAATGTCAGCTCAACCAAATTCCACGAGCAGAGGACGCCGAGGTAGAAGGCCTTACCAAAATATCTGCATCTACAAAAAGCATCACAATGGGAGACAAAAACATGGTCCATCTCCTCAACTCCTCGTTAGACCAAGTCGAGGTAAGAACCATTAACTTAACTTGGGACTGGCGCAATCATATTATCGCATACTTGTAGGACGGTACACTCTCAGGCGATAAAAAAGAGGCCAAGAAACTGAGAATGCAAACGGCCTAACATGGTATCCTCCACAACGATCTGTATAAGAGAACCTACGGCGACCCTTTAGCAAAGTGCCTTGGCCCAAATCAGACTCGGCACGTCCTTGAGGAGATCCACGAAGGCCATTGCGAGGCTCATCCTAGCAATCGAGCGCTGGTCAGAGGCCTCATACGGGCGGAATATTATTGGCCCACCATGAAAAAAAAGGTCGTAGACTTCGTAAAAAGATGTGAGCAATGCCAGAAGTGCACCCCAGTGATTCACCAAGCGGGCGAACACCACCACTCGGTCACCTCACCTTGGTCATTCATCAAATAGGGAATAGACATCATAGGCCCCTCTCGGCAGGACGAGGTAACATACGATTCCTTTTAGTTTTAACTGACTATTTCTCTAAGTGGGTGGAAGTAGGAGCATTTGCCCAAATATGGGAGTAAAAAGTAATCACTTTTATATGGAGAAATATCATATGCCGATTCGGCCTTCCCTAAGAAATCAGCTACGACAACAGACCCAAATTCAAGGGAAAGAAAACCGCCAAATTTTTTGAGAAATGGCATATCAAAAGAATACTCTCAATCTCGTACCACCCTGAGGGCAACGGGCAAGAAGAGTCCTCTAACAAATCAATACTAAACATCATGAAAAATAAGCTTGAGAACGCACCAAGGAACTGTGGCGGGAAGTCCTACCAGATGTATTGTGGGTTTACCGAATGACTGACTCCGAAAACAAGCACGGGAGAGACGCCCTACTCTTTGTTCTACGGGACCGAGGCAGTAACACCAGTCGAGGTCAGAGAGTGATATTTAGCTTAAAGTATATGTATTTATATGTATATCGCCTCATGTTTACTCTTGTTTCGTGGAATTTGGATGTAAAATGTGCTGATTTATATTAATTCGGGGTGTTTTTATGTGTAGGAAACATCCCGAAGAAATTGGGGTTGAAAGGTGCGAGATTAGAGCCAAAACGGACAAAAAAGAAAATTTTGGATTTTCAGCGCCACAGGCAACGCTCCACGCCACCTGTGGCGCCCTTGCTAGAACATTCACTAAGCCAGCATCAGAGCCAGAGTGAGGTGCTGGATTGAACGCTGGTGACGGGAAAGTTATCCAAGTTTGCCCGGGATAGGTTATTTCGACCCTAGACCTACCCAACGGGTATAAAAGCAAAACTAAGCTTATTTTTAGAGGAGAGACGCCACTTTGAAGAGAAAATACACACAAGAAACATCTGGGATCAAGGATATCTCAGATCTCTTCATATTTTCTTAGTATTTTCAATTATCAAACACTTATGAATTTGTTGGATGCAATGATGAGTGGCTAAAACCCATAGTTCTGGGGTTTTGATTTAGCCATGAATATTGTTGTTTAACGTTGACTTAACCTTGATAACAATTCACTAATATATGGTTGTTTCTTCAATTCTGTGATTAATTGCTTAATTGTTTGTCCAGCAAATAGGTTCCATTTACTATTTATGCTATTCTTGGGAAAGGCATGTTTATATTAGAGAAGAATTGAAGAAATCACGATCTTAACTCTGAGGAGGGGGTAGATTTGTGGTTAGGATAGGAATATACATAGTCACGGTTCCTAATTAAATATACTAATCTTAATGCGTTCTTAATAGATTTATTTCATAGGAATAGGTGTTGAATAGGCGAGTAGTACTTCGGGAGAAGGCTACGAGAGCGATTGCTCGATTAATTAGCAATCATGAGTGAATTGCATGAAAGGGAGAGTTGACTAAAACACAATAAGATAGGTGAATCGATCACAACCCTGGAATATTTGTCTCTACTGACTACGCAACAATCATTTCACTCCTTGATAATTTAGTTACTACTTAGAATTATAGTTTAGTATAATCGCACTCTTGAACTCGAAATTGGCTCGACTGAATAACAATCTTGGTGAATTTAGTGGCTAGTCGATACAAGTCTCTATGGGTTTGATACTCGACTTATCATTTTATTACTTGTACGACCATGTATACTTGTGTGTGTGTTAGGGGGCCCTTTGAGCTGAAACAAAGCATGATCTAGCTACTTCATGTGAATGGGCAGTTTATGGGTCTTCCAAACGAGGATCCACAACAGCATATCCTGAATTTGTTGGAGATTAGTGATACTTACATCACTAATGGAGTCACTCCAGACTATGTGAGGCTCACACTTTTCCCTTTATCTCTGTTGGGCGAAGCAAAGGGATGGCTGAAGGCAGAACCGACTAATTCTATTACATCATGGAATGATCTGGCAAGGACATTTTTGGCAAGGTCCTTTTCTTCAGAAAAACTGCAACGATCAGAAGTGAGATAGTCGCCTTCAAACAGAAATCGGGGGAGTCTTTATACTCAGCTTGGGAGAGGTTCAAGGGGTTGCTCAGAGACTGCCCTCATCACAGTCAGACAAACGAAGTGTTAGCTCACAATTTCATAGAAGGGCTACATCCTGAGACAAAGATTGTGGTAGATGCTGCAGCTAAAGGTCAAGTGTTGGAGAAAAGATTTGATGAGATATATGCATTATTGAACAAATTCTTCAAGATAATCCGGATTTTCGTCTCGGCATTATCAGCGCAGATTTCCACATTGACCAACCAAGTCAATCAGATGAATTTGGTTATTAACAAGCAACAAGCTCAACCAAATGCAATAGGTTCAATTGCTTGTGAAGTCTATGGAGAGGGTCATATGAGCGGCTTATGCCCAGTTAATCCAGAGTTTGTCTCCTTTGTGGGTAATGTAAATAGGGGCCAGACAAACCAGTATGGGAACACTTACAATCCTAACTAGAGGAACCACCCAAACTTCTCTTGGGGTGGAAATCAAGGTCCTCAGAATCAATACCGACCACAAGCACCTCAACAACAATATACTCCACCTCAGGCTGAACAACAAGAAAACTCAACAAGTCACCTTGAGGAGATGGTGAAGAAATTGATGGCTGACCAGTAAGCCCACACAGTAGAGATGATAAAGAAAGTGATGGCTGACCAGCAGATCCAAGCCGCAGCAATGAGAAATTTGGAGCGCCAAATGGGACAACTTGGCAATGCCCAAAATACTCGACCAGTTGTAGCTCTTCTAAGTGATACTAAGGCTTATCCTAAGGCATCTATTAATGTTGTGTCATTGAGGAATGGGAGACAATTAGAAGAAGTCCAGTCAAAAAAGAGAAAATAGGTGACCTGTAATAAGAGGCCGGCCACTATAAAGTCAAAATCAGAAAAATAAAAGGAGTCAAAGAAGCCAGTTGAAGAGGCGGTGGCTGAGCAACCCCGCACCATTAGTTGCGAGGCCACCACCTCCGTTCCCTCAAATATTACAGGAAGTGAAGGATATTGATGCATATAAAAAGTTTCTTGATATTTTGAAGCATGTGCAAATCAATATTCCACTGGTAGACATCCTACAAGAAGTGCCCAAATATGCAAAATACATCAAGGACATAGTGGAAAATAAAAGGAGGTTGGATGAATTCGAGACTGTGGCACTCACTGAGGAAATGGCTCTAGAATCCAAAGCAAGCTACCTCATAAATTGAAGGACCCGAGTAGTTTCACTATCCATTCAGTGGGCGAGCTTTACGTGATCTTGTAGCGAGCATCAATCTGATGCCGCTATTTGTGTTCAAACATTTGGTTTTGGGTGAGCCGTACCTAACAACGGTAATCTTACAGTTGGTTGATCGCTCCATTACTCATCCGGAAGGAGTTATTGAAGATGTGTTACTTCAAGTGGGTTCTTTCATATTCCCTATTGATTTTATTATCTTGGACTACGAGCCTAATTAGGAAGTCCCATTTATTTTGGGGCGTCCATTCTTAGCCACGGGCTGAGCTATTATTGATGTATGTGAAGAAAAGATGACAATGAAAGTAGGTGATCGAGTAGAGGTATTTAATGTGTATAAAGAACTCAGATTGCCAGCCCACTATGAAGAGCTATCCATGATTTTTGTAGTGGAAAGCAATGCTACATCATTGGTGCCTTATATGAGCCTCATAGATCCTCTTGAACGAGCTATGATTGGGAATGAAGAAGGCAGTGAAGATGAGATGAAGGGATAAATTGAGCAAGTACTTGACATGTCAGGCAATTATGTCCTTGGTTTTAGGAAGTTTGAGGAGTTGGGAAGGCCTGTTACTCTGATCCTTCCTAAGAAATCTATTGAGGAAGCTCCAAAGCTAGAACTAAATCCCCTTCCAGCACACCTGCGCTATGCTTATTTGGGGATTCTGAAACATTGCCAGTAATTATCTCGTCCAGCCTGACTAATGTACAAGAAGAAAAATTTCTCAGAGTACTTCGCGAGCATAAAAAGGCTATAGGGTGGACAATTGCGACATCAAAGGAACCAGTCCATTGTTTTGCATGCATAAAATCTTTCTAGAAGATGGACACCTCCCCAGTGTTGAGAAGCAAAGGAGATTAAATCCTATCATGAAATAAGTCATGAAGAAGGAAGTAATTAAGTGGCTCGATGCAGGTATCATCTTTCCTATCTCTGACAGCAACTAGATAAGCCCAGTAAATGTGTCCCTAAAAAGGGAGGGATGACTGTGGTTGAGAATGAAAAAAATGAGCTAATTCCTACTCGTACTATGAAGGGGTGGAGAGTTTGCATTGATTACAGAAGGTTCAACAAAGAAATCCGTAAGGACCACTTCCCACTTCCAGTCATTGACCAAATGTTGGACAGATTGGCGGCGCATGAATATTATTGCTTCCTTGATGGTTATTCGGGGTACAACAACATCGTCATATGCCTAGAGGATCAAGAGAAGACCACTTTTACTTGCCCTTATGGCACTTTCTCCTTCAAGTGAATGTCGATTGGACTTTGTAATCCACCAGCTAATTTCCAGAGATGCATGATGGCTATTTTCACTGATATGGTGGAAAATTTTGTAGAAGTTTTTATGGAGGATTTTCCAGTCTTTGGATCTTCTTATGATGATTGTTTGAAGAATTTGAGCAAGGTGTTGGCTCTTTGTGAAGAAATAAATCTGGTATTGAATTGGGAAAAGTGCCATTTTATGATGCAGGAAGGCATCGTGTTGGGTCACAGAGTGTCTAGTAGTGTTGGTTGATTTCCCAATGCACACGCAAGTGTACGTGGTCGACAAGTAATATAGGATT
>ML433668.1:1858-12670 GCA_005239525.1 Nicotiana knightiana
GTAGTTGAACAAATAGAGATGAACAATCAACCAAACTATATTAATATCACCATAAGTTTGTCCCCCAACGGGTTCCACCAAAACCCTAGATTAAGAAAATTAGCTACTCATATTCATAAATATCAAATCTAAAATAACGTGCATAATTGAATTACAGAGTAATGAACTAAGGAGATAAAAATCAGTGTTTTTGCTTTGCTGAGTAGTAATCCACATGTTTTCTTCACTTTAATGACTTCCTCTCTTCGATTCCCCCTTCAAGTTGTATTTTTGGGGTCTATTTATATGTTTGGGATAAACCCTAAATCTGTAGGAGACTTCTATTCCAACCGGGAGACACTTAAACTCTTCAAAAACTCGAATTTAGCCGAACAGGGGCCTGGCGTTTGGGCTCTGACGCAAGCTAAGGCAGGCGTTTGGGCTCTAACGCCTGGCTAACGCCAGGCAGGGTCAGGCGTTTGGGCACTGGCGCTTGGCTAACGCCAGGCAGGGTCAGGCGTTTGGGCTCAAATGCCCGGCTATAACCCGGCGCACTCCTCCTCGCCTTTTGAGGGTATTTTCGATGTATTTGCATCCCTTTAGCTCGGCTTCATCTCCAATTCACCTACACATGAAATAGACTCTATTATGCACATAAAAAGTGTATTTTTATCATTAACGCTCATAAAATGTAGGGCATATAACATGTTAAACCATGAATTCTAGCCTCGCATCATCCCGACAGCGGTTATGACACTCTTAGAGGCTATTGTGGACACAGTATTCGGGGTTTCTTTTTGCAGCTTTCAGTCTCCAACCCATAGGCTTGGCATGTATATATATATGTGTGTAGGCATGTATGTATTCAGTCGTGGCCTCGTCGGCCAGCTAGTACTTTATTATTTTGGCTTGTCTACCTTTGTTTATATGGCTTATTGTTATTCAGGTCATGACCTTAACGGTCCAGGCTTAGTATTTCAGATGTTGTGCTGCCCGATCTGTTAGGCCCCCAGTTTAGTTAGCTAGTATGTTTAGTCGTGCCTCTCCTAGTTCGGGGTGTGACAAACTTGGTATCAGAGCAGGTCGTTTCCCAGGGAGTCCACAAGCCGTGTCTAGTAGAGTCTTGCTTATGGGTGTGTTGTGCACCACACTTATAATCAAGAGGCTATGTGGCATTTAGGAATGGTTTCTTTCAATTAATAGATCGTGCTATAGAGCGAAGTTATAAGAACATATGAAATCTAAATCGTGCTTTGTGTTTCTTATCTAACAGGCTACCTACGCTCAGGAGATGGCACAGCGAGAGATAGGTATGGATCCGGGGGAAAGTACCAGTCGTTCCCCACCAGGTCGGAGGGATAGATTTCCCTTAGAGGCACACAGTGAGTCTCCAGTACCCCTAGTTTCAGCTTCCCCAGCACTTGTTGGAACCCAGGGAGATGCAATACGCCCAGCCTCACTAGTTCCATTGGTACCTGAGGCAACTAGAGGCATAGGACCTCCAGCACCTGTTGTTCCCCCATCAGAGACTAGGGAGCAGGGGATGAGGGAGGGAGTTCAGTTGCTGACAAGGATGGTTTCTATTCATGAGCGACAGCTAGAGTCGGGGGCAGATGCCCGGAGAGATCAGACAGGAAGCTCGACGGTACGAGAGTTTCTTCACTTGGCCCCTCCATTATTTACATGATCTAGTTCCACTGAGGATCCCCAGAACTTTATAGACCATATGTATAGAGTATTGAGGGTGATGCATGCCTCCGTCACCGAGGCTGTGGTGTTGGCTTCTTTTCGACTACGTGATGTAGCTGTCCTATGGTATGAGGCATGGGAGGGATCTAGAGGACCTGATGCTCCGCCACCAGAATGGGAGGACTTCTCTGAGGCGTTTTTAGCCCATTATTTGCCATGATAGGTTTGGGAGGCCCGTCTTGACCAGTTGTTTAGCCTGAAGTAGGGGGATATGAGTGTGAGGGATTATAACCATAAGTTTAATCTTTGGCGAGGTATGCACCAGATATCGTACATACTATGAGGGCTAGAGTTCATCATTATGTAGATGGTTTGGGGGATCATCTTATTAGAGACTGTAGGGTAGCATCCCTATCGGATGATGTAGATATTTCCCGCATACAGGCTTTCGCTCAGACTACAGAGGACCTTTCCCGTCGGATTCGTGATACTAGCAGGGATAGGGAATAGAGTAAGAGGGCTCGTAATATGGGGTCTTATAGGGAGCCACGGGGTGATTTTTGGCCCCCACTCCATCGATATCCACCTCGGTCAGCAGGTAGTTTCCCACCACAGATACAGGGCCAGCGGTTTGATCGTTATATTCAGCTAGGACCGGGGCAGAGCTCAGGGAAACTTGAGGGCCGTCGACACGAGAATTCCGCACAGATGAGACAACCTGCTCCTCCATGTACTCAGTGCAGTAAGCTGCACACCAGGCAGTGTAGGCAGGGTTCGAGTGGATGTTATCATTGTGGGCAGACATGACATTTTATTAGCCGGTGCCCGGGGTTAGGCAGAGGTGCACCAGCTCAGCCTTCAGGATCCATAGCAGCCTCTTCGCCCTCAGTCCGTTCTCCCCGACCAGGTCCACAGTCTACTCAGGGCCGTGGTAGGGGGAGAGGTAGAGGAAACACCTCAGGTTCTAGTGGTGGCCAGAACCGCTTTTATGCACTCACAGGCCGATAGGATTCAGAGGCATCCCCAGATGTTGTCACAAGTATATTGACAATACATTCTCATGCCATTTATGCCTTGACAGATCCCGGCTCTACATTTTTATATATTACTCCATTTATTGCTGGTAAGCTTGACATGAGATTTGAGTTGTTGCCACAGTCAGTTGAGGTGTCTACGCCAGTTGGCGACTCTATTGTAGCTAATCATGTCTATCGAGGTTGTACAATGTTAATTAATGACCGTCCAACTTCTGATGATTTAGTTGAATTGGTCATGCTGGATTTCGATGTCATTATGGGTATGGATTCGTTGGCAGCTTGTTATGCTAATATTGATTGTCGTGCAAAGTTGGTCCGATTTCATTTTCCTGGTGAGCCTGTCCTTGAATGGAAAGGTAATGCAGCCNTTGGTCCGATTTAATTTTCTTGGTGAGCTTGTCCTTGAATGGAAAGGTAATGCAGCCACGCCCAAGGGTAAGTTTATTTCATACCTTAGGGCTCAGAAGTTTATTGCTAAAGGCTGTATATACCATCTGGTTCATGTCAGGGATATAGATAAGGATCCATCAACTCTTCAGTCGGTTCCTATTGTGAATGAATTCCCAACGGTATTCCCTGACGAGCTTCCAGGAATTCCCCCCGAAAGGGAAATCGATTACGCTATAGATTTGCTTCCTGATACACAACCTATATCCATTCCTCCTACAGAATGGCTCCTGCAGAGCTAAGGGAATTGAAGGAACAACTAAAGGAATTGCTCGATAAAGGCTTTATTAGGCCAAGTACATCCCCATGGGGTGCTCCGGTGCTCTTTGTTCGAAAGAAAGATGGATCCTTGCGGATGTGTATTGACTACAGGCAACTAAATAAAGTCACTATCAAGAATAAGTATCCTCTTCCACGGATTGATGACCTGTTCGACCAGTTACAAGGTGCCAAATGTTTTTCAAAGATCGACTTGCGATCCGGTTATCATCAACTACGAGTCAGGGATATTGATATCCCAAAAACAGCATTTAGGACGAGGTATGGCCATTTTGAATTCCTTGTCATGTCTTTCGGGCTTACAAATTCCTCAGCAGCCTTTATGGATCTTATGAACCGGGTATTCAAACCATTCTTGGATGAATTTGTGATTGTGTTTATTGACGACATCCTAATATATTCACGATCGGAAGCCGAGCATGCGGACCACTTGCGAGCTGTATTACAGACTCTCCAGGACTACAGGTTATATGCTAAATTCTCTAAATGTGAATTTTGGCTAACTTCTATAGCTTTTCTTGGTCATGTTATTACCGGCGATGGTATCAAGGTTGATGGCCAAAAGATTGAAGCTGTGATGACTTGGCCGAGGCCCTTGAATCCGATAGAGGTTCGTAGCTTTTTAGTCTTGGCAGGTTATTACTGAAGGTTTGTAGAGGGATTTTCCTCTATCTCTGCACCATTGACGAAACTGACACATAAGGGAGCTAAGTTTCAGTGGACTGAAGTATGTGAACAAAGTTTTCAGGAGCTAAAGAAAAGGCTTACTACGGCACCTGTCTTGACTCTTCCGGATGGAACCCAGGGTTATGTTGTATATTGTGATGCCTCGAGAATTGGCCTAGGTTGTGTTCTTATGCAGCATGGTAAGGTTATCGCGTACGCCTCCAGACAGTTGCGGAAACATGAACAGAACTATCCTACGCACGATCTTGAGTTAGCCGCTGTTGTCTTTGCCCTAAAGATTTGGCGGCATTATCTATATGGGGTTCATATTGATGTTTTCACCGACCACCAGAGCCTTCAGTATTTATTTAAACAGAGAGAGTTGAACCTACGACAAAGAAGATGGCTAGAATTACTAAAGGACTATGATGTTGATATTTTATATCATCCCGGCAAAGCTAATATTGTTGCTGATGCCCTTAGCCGGAAGTCCATGGGCAGTCTAAGCCATGTTGAAGCTGATAAGGTCAAGATGNTGTGCGCCTCCAGACAGTTGGGAAAACATGAACAGAACTATCCTACGCACGATCTTGAGTTAGCTGCAGTTGTCTTTGCCCTAAAGATTTGGCGGCATTCTCTATATGGGGTTCATAATGATGTTTTCACCGACCACCAGAGCCTTCAGTATTTATTTAAACAGAGGGAGTTGAACCTACGACAAAGAAGATGGCTAGAATTACTAAAGGACTATGATGTTGATATTTTATATCATTCCGACAAAGCTAATATTGTTGTTGATGCCCTTAGCCGGAAGTCCATGGGCAGTCTAGCCATGTTGAAGCTGATAAGGTCAAGATGACCAAATATCTATGCCAACTAGCTACTTTGCAGGTGCGTTTGGTAGACGCAGAGGGTGGACGCATTCTCGTTCAGAATACGGCAAAATTTTCTTTTGTTACTGAAGTGAAAGAGCGACAACACGAGTATACTGAGGTTATAAAACTGAGGGAAAGTATTCCACAGCAGCAACAACCTTTATTTGAGCTAACTGGAGATGGAGTTCTTAGATATCAGGGCCGCTTATGTGTACCGACAGTCGGAGAGCTCCGCGCCAAGATTCTTTCGGAGGCCCATTATTCTAGATATGCAGTTCACCCCGGAGCGACAAAGATGTATCGGGACCTTCGACAGATCTAATGGTGGAATGGAATGAAAAAAGATATCGCAGAGATAGTAGCCCAATGTCCCAACTGCCAGCAAATTAAAGCCTAACATCAGAGGTCTGGAGGCCTAACTCAGTATATTGAGCTTCCATTATGGAAATGGGACATGATAAATATGGATTTCATCGCTGGTTTTCCTCGCACTCCACGGAGGTATGATTCTATTTGGGTAATTATTGATAGGCTTACAAAATCTGCTAATTTCCTGCCAGTCAGGACGACATGTTCAGCCGAGGATTATGCCAAGCTTTACATTCGAGAGATTGTTCGCCTTCACGGAGTGCCATTATCTATTATCTCTGATCGAGGGGCTCAATTTACAACACATTTTTGGAAATCTTTTCAGAAGGGTCTAGGCACACAGGTAAATCTTAGCACCGCTTTTCATCCACAAACGAATGGACAGGCAGAGCGTACTATTCAGATAGTTAAGGATATGTTACGTGCCTGCGTGCTAGATTTTAAAGGAAGTTGGGATCATCATCCACCTCTTATTGAGTTCGCTTATAATAACAGCTTCCAAGCTAGTATTCAGATGGCTCCTTATGAAGCACTATACGGGCGGAAGTGTAGGTCGCCGATCGGTTGGTTCGAGGTTGGGGAAGCAGAGTTGCTAGGTCTTAATTTAGTCCAGCAAGAAATGGAAAAGGTAAAACTTATTAGAGACCAGCTGCGTACAGCACAAAGTCGGCAGAAGTCTTATGTAGATGTTCGACGATGAGACATAGAGTTTGATGTAGAAGATTGGGTTTTCCTAAAAGTATCGCCTATGAAGGGCGTCATGCGATTTGGAAAGAAGAGGAAGCTCAGCCCCAGGTATGTTGGACTGTATAAGGTTATTCGGAGGATTGGTAGGGTGGCGTACGAGCTTGATTTGCCTTCAGAATTGGAAGCAGTCCATCCTGTGTTTCATGTATCTATGTTGCGGAAGTGCATTGGAGATCCTTCACGTATTACGCCCATTGAGGATATTCACATTGCTGAAGACTTATCTTATGCAGAAATACCAGTAGCTATTTTAGATCGGCAGGTAAGAAAGCTTCGAACTAAAGAAGTGGCTTCCGTGAAAGTGTTATGGCGAAATAACAACATCGAGGAAATGACCTGGGAAGATGAGGAGGAAATGAGGAAGAAGTATCCCCACCTATTTACAACTTAAGGTGAGTCGCATGTAAATAATTGGAAATTATTTCTTTATAGCAACTTAATTGGATTTTAAATGACTTGAAAGTGCAATTGAAATTTCTTATTGCGAGATAGCTATACGAAGCCTAGTAACTGGAATCTTCAGAATTTGATTTATGCTTTTGCAAATTTAACAAATATAGACTCGAAAATAACGAATTCGCAGAAAAGAAATGAAAGAAAGGAATTGACTTGACCCATTCNCAGTTGGAATCTTCAGAGTTTGATTTATGCTTTGCAAATGTAACAAATATAGCCTCGTAAATAACGTATTAGCGGAAAAGAAATAAAACCAAGGAATTGACTTGACCCATTCGCGGACGAATGTTCTTAAGGGGGGGGGACTGTGAGACCCCATGTGTTTTTTTTTCTTCTCTCTTCTCTTACGTAACGTGGCGTTGTTATATAAGGTATATATGATTGGGTATAGCACATTGAGAGAATAAGACTGAAAATGTGTTGGTAATATCAAGGAACAAAACTAAAGCTTTAGGTCAAAAGAATTCCTTAAACAAAGGTTCGTGGTTAAAGAAATGACTCGGGTAGCACCCCGCTAGTTCGGAAGGTTTAAGTTAACTTGCACCTGTGGGATAAGACTAAGAGTGTCTAATATACTAAGAATAATGTGTTATGATGTATTATAATATCACACTGGTCACATGTTAATTTTTGGAGTCAAGCAAGTATCGACATAAAGGTCGGAAAAAGTTATCGTAAATTTCTCTAATAAATTTTCTAAACTTTGGGTCAAATGTATCAGATCATTTCTCTAAATATATAAAGACTTATGGGACTCACAACCTACCGAATCGAAGGTCTACGAGTCTAGTTTGCAACCAAAAAAATATCACATTAAACCGACATCGAAGTAAGAAGTTATGACTGTTTTACCACGGATTGTCCGGGCTGAAATCGGGTCGCGAACCAGGTCGGGTCAAACAAGTAGTATAAGTCGGAAAATCCGACTTTTAAGACCCCAAAATATTTTATCTTCGTCCGAAAACAGTGAGAATGCTGAAGAGAGGGTTCCATGGTGTTCTTGAGCGATTAAGGTACGTTTTAACGATTTCTATCGTTAAAGTTTGCCCCCGTGCCTAGAAACGCAATCCNTGGCATTCTGACGTTCGTTGGAAAGGTATGTTAAGGCTAAGCTCCGTCCTTCCTTTTAGCACGAATTCTGGGAAATTCCTAAGATGCCAAATGTGGTATTTTACTATTCTATTACTAGGAAGACCTTCTGAGAAAGGCATTGGGATCGTAGCTGAAGTATTTTTATGATGCTATTAGGTTGATATTCCACTCGTTCGGTTAAATAGGGTATTCGACATCTATATATGTTATTTTGTCGGCTTTCTTAACTATATGTCCATATATATGAATTCTTACTCGTCTTTGGGTTGTGTGACTTAAAAATAAAGGCATTTAGTATTTGCGATCAGTCATTCTTCCTTGTTAAAGTGTATTTTAAAATATCTAAAGTGATATGTCGATTTCCAAAAATCTCAAATATAATTTTTATGTTTAAACTACTAAAACACTTGATTTTTTTGAAATACTTTCTTTTACTAATTATCAAGAAATCGGGTATAAGGACTAAGTGAATCACCTTAAGCTTTTTATGAACATCTTCAGAGTTAAGTTATCTTTCTAAAAGTCGAGTTAAGTTTTCAAGCTTATAAAAAAGAAACATATGAGGTTCCACGAGACCTTTGTATGCGATACAAAGGTGATTATGAGATTATGAGAATAAGATTACCAATGATAGTTCCGAAATATCATTTAAGACTTGCACGCAAAATTTGGTATCATTCCGAGTAGTATAAGTACGTTTCGGCACGTTGGAAGTAGAATGAAGAACTTAAAGTTCATAAGTTTGATTTGAATGGTTTTAAGATGTAATTCTTAGTTTTTGATGTTATTTTGGTGTTCTGATCGCGTGAGAAAGTTTGTATACTATTGTTGGACTTGTGTGAGTATTCAGAGTGGAGCCCCAAGGGCTCGGGTGAGTTACATACGTGTAGGAGGGGTTGGAAAACACACCAGATTTCTGGTGTTTTTGGCATCTCCTGTAGGTCTCGCAAATGCGAGAAAAGGTTCGCATTTGCGAACCTCGCAATTTCGATGAAGGTTTCGAAATTTCGAAGGGAGCCGGCCAGGCAGTGTTCGCATTTGCGACACATGCGCCACATTTGCGATCCAAGCAGAAGCTGCAATTGCGACCATTTTGTCGCATTTGCGAACCCCCACCTCCCAGGCCCAGGCCTCGCATTTGTGAGGATTTTGTTACATTTGCGACACTCGCATTTGCGAACCCGGTGTCGCAAATGCGACATCAGAGTGTTGTGCACAACTTTTAAAAACAGAACTTAGGCCATTTATTTCATTTCACTTCTACAATAAGGCGATTTTTGGAGCTTTTGGAAGGTGTCTTTCACCTAGCACTTTGAGGTAAGTAATTTCTATACAACATGAGTTAAATACATAGATTATGGGTAGATTAACATGCAAAAAATTAGTAAAAATTATGAGTTTAGAGTAAAACCTAGGGTTTTGATAAAAATAAGATCTAACCACGAAATTTGTTATGGAATATAGTAAAAATCATATATTCTTGATCCTAAGGTTATGGGTAACGATTTTCTTCAAAACTTTCCGGATCCGGGCACGTGGGACCGGGGGAGAATTTTAGGTATCTTGCAATTTGGGTTGGGTAATCACTCTAATATGGGAAATGTGAACTTTGAAGCCTAGATTGATTTGTTTTTCACCATATTTGAATAGTTGTGGATTTGTCCGGCTCCAGTTTGAGAGTTTGAGAGCATTCTTGAGCTCGGAAATAAGTTTTGGGGCAAGGTAAGTCTCCTTTCTAACCTTGTACGAGGAAAATTTCCCCATAGGTGAATTTACATAATATGTGATTATTTGTGGGGGACTATGTACGCATGAAGTGACGAGACTCTGTACGTAGTTACTATTTATGTTATGTCCGGGTAGTTTTAGGCTTACACCATGCCTTGTGAACACAGTTAATTGATTATATGCACTATTTGTGTTGGATGGGAATTCATTTCAAGATTTTTAAGAATGTGAAGGTTTCAAGTAAATTATCATTTTTAAACGGGATTGAGCAAAACATGTTATTCTTATATGTAACCACTTCGCAATTATATTTTGCGAGCGGAGTTATCCTTTCCACTACTCGCATGGGAGCGGACCGTTTGCCTAGGCAGGTTAATAGATGCATCTATGGTTCACACCGTTCGATCCTTCAGCAGTGCATGTTTTATTATTTTATTGGATCGGGCCGTACGTACTCGGCTATGCGCATGCTATTTGCTTGTCACTTTTGTGTGACTTTTATCTGCTCTAAATGCCTTGAAATATAAATTGTCAACTGAAATGATAGAAATTGAAATGTATATTTATGAAAGTCTTGTCACGTCATGTTACTACCTGTTATCTAGTCTTATATCCATGCTTAGACTCATACCCATATATATATATATATATATATATATATATATATATATATATATATATATATATATATATATTGTTTGGCCCTAGTAAGTTTCAAGTCGACCCCTCGTCACTACTTTTTCGAGGTTAGACTGGATATTTACTGGGTACATATTGTTTATGTACTCATACTATGCTTTGTACTTAATTGTACAGGATCTGAGGCAGGTGCATCTAGCTACCCATCCGGAGCACGTTCTTGATATTTGGATCGAGATTGCACGGTGAGCTGCTCCCTTCTGATGTCGTTCAACAGCACGTTGGAGTCTCTCTTTTGTTTTTGACTGTCTATTCTATTTCAGGCAGTAGGGTAGATATATTATTTTGTACATTCTACTAGATGTCCACTTACTTGTGACACTATTTCCTGGCACAAACATTAATAGACTATTCTTTTGGGATGTAATCACTTAATTATGACTTCTTTTGGTCGTTTCAGTTTTAAATTGCCTAAATTATTCATTATTATGGAATCCTTTTCACTTTAAGTTAAGTAAATGTTGGAAATGTTTTGGTCAAGTAAATGAAACTCATTAGTTGAATCGTGTTGGCTTGCCTAACATCGATGTTGGGCGCCATCGCGACCGAAAATGGAAATTGGGTAGTGACACCGGGTTTTGGGAGTTGTAATTATTTGATTTGCAGTTTTTCTTTATTTCAGACGTTGAGATTTGAATTTCATATTTATATTCTGTTATTCTGCAAATTATTTGGCTTACCTAGTCTTAGAAACTAGGTGCAATCACGACATCCTACGGAGAGGAAATCGGGGTCGTGACAATAAATTT
>ML433669.1:2448-20768 GCA_005239525.1 Nicotiana knightiana
CAATATTGGTACACGCATCACTAGATGTCCGTTGTTCAGTACCAACAGGTGCATGATCTCCATCACCACTTGGTGCATCTCCTTCATAATCAACACCTTGATCATCTACACCTTTCTTGCTTGCAACATTCACAGTTGATAAATGTTCATCAACTACATCTTTGCTAGGTTCATCAATGCTGGGATGTTCGTTGTTAAATTGTTATTCAACACGTTGATCTCCTTCAACATCCACTCTCGCAGGAGTAACATTTTGATGCGCTTCATCATGAGCAGCATTCATATCCGGCAACTTCTCAAATGAGTTATTCATCCTATCATATTGTCGAGACTTCATAAAAGAGTCATCATCTGTTCCATTTGATTTCTCGTCAATCTTGAACAAATCTTGAAACTTCTCATCAAAATATTCCTAGAAAAAAATTACTATACAATGATTAATATAAATAACATTAGCACAGAAAAAAAAAAGACTTCTCTGTAAATTAACCTGCTCTGGTGTGGGCGCAGGTACGGTTGACCAGCATCGCAGGTGCGATCACCCAAGGCCTGGCCAATCATCACAGGTGCGGTCTCCACTCCGCAGGTGCGATCCCAGACTCCCTAGCCCATTTCCGCAGGTGCGAGATTTTTCTCGCAGGTGCGGTCCCCAGAGCCGCAGGTGCGAGATCGCTGTTCAGGCAGTGTCTTTTAAATTCGGGTTTCAAATCCATGTTTCTCAATTCCTTCTTCTTCCTTGGACGATTTTCCTCCATTGTTAAGGGCTAACAACCTGATCTTCTAAGGTAAGTGAACTCAACTCAAAAATTAGCCTCATGCATGGATTCTAGTTTAATTAACTACATAAACTAGTGCAAAAATTCAAGAAATTGGGTAGTAACCTAGAACTTGTGATCATTTGAGAATTTTCTGTGAATTGGCCATGAAATCAAGTAAGAATCATATATTAATGATCCTTAGGCTTTGGTGAGTGTTCCCTTCGAGAATTATAAGAATCCGAGCGAGCGGGCCCTGGGTCGAATTTTGGTATTTTTGGAAGAATGCTAGGAAACGGATAATTAGGCTATGTAATTGAATCATTGAATCCTTATTGATATATGTGAGTTGATTATGTCTAGATAATATCATTCCGGAGTTGAATTCTAAAGAAAAAGCGGTGTTAGAGGGTTGATTGCTATACTTTGGACCCAAGGTAAGTGTTTGGTCTAACCTTAGCTTGAGGGAATAGGAGTTGAGTATTATTTGCTACTTGATAATTTTCAAATACGATGTATAGGCATGGTGACGAGTATCTATACATTGGTGTCTAGCATGACCGTCAGTCCTTATATTGCGAATATTCTGATTTTGTTGCAATTTCCATGCTTAATTGATGATTTCTATATGTTGTAAAGAGCATGTGAAGGGAACTGTAATATTTAAACTCCTTTGGAGCATTGGCTCAAATTCTAACACGAATGATGAAGATATATGAGACAATTGAATCTTTTTGAGCATTGGCTCAAAATGTAAAAACGAATGAGGAAGATATATGAGATAATTGAATCTTTAGGAGTATTGGCTCAAACTGTAAAACGAATGATGAAGATATATGAGATAATTGAATCCTTTGGAGCATTGGCTCAAGTAATAGAGTAAATTATGAAATGAAAGTGAAAGAAAGAGAAAGAGTTGCTAAAATATACCCTTGTCGGGTCATCGTTGTATAGTTCCCTTGCCGGGATTAAATTATTTAATTGATGTTCCCTTGCCGGGATTTCTATTTTTATTATGTTTATTTCCTTTCCATTGTTTGTGATTGCTGTTTGGGTGAGGAAGAGTGTTAAAGCACGAAGGGTGATGTCGTGCCATTTTTATATTGCTTATGCACGAGGGGACATTCTGTGCCATGTTTATATTGTTTATGCACGAGGGGACATTCCGTGCCATGTTTATATTGTTTATGCACGAGGGGACATTCCGTGCCATGTTTATATTGTTTATGCACGAGTGGACATTCCGTGCCTTGTTTATATTATTATGCACGAGGGGACATGTTGTGCCGTATCTTTCACTGTTTAAGCTTTGTTGTCAATTCCCGTTATTATTTCTTTCAGATATTTTAGACTGTTGTGTTTGTTTCCGTCTTTTCGGTATTTGCTACCTCTTCCCCTCAGCATGTTCTTCCCCATAATTGTATTCTTGTTTAGTTTCTGCTATACTATTGAACTGCACAGGTACATTTTGTTGTCGTGTCCTAGCCTCGTCACTATTTCGCCGAGGTTAGGCTCGGCACACTCAGTACATGGGGTCAGTTGTACTGATGTTACACCTGCACTTCTTTATGTTGTGCAGATTATGCAGCCGGACCCGGAGGACATCATTAGTGGGAGTGTCTTACAACTTATTCCATAGGCTTCAAGGTATACCCGTTGGCGTTCGTGGGCCTTGGCGTCTCTCCCATTCCTTTGTCTTCGCTTCTGTCTTGTTTTTCCTCTAGTTTCAGAGACAGCCATGTATTTCCTTTCAGACTTGTATTTAGCACTCTTATAGACAGTTCGTGAGTTTATGACTCCAGGTTTTTAGGAAATTTATGCGTCGTTGCATTATGTTGTCCTTACTTAGCTTGAAACCATATTTATTTCCGTTGTTTAATTGTGAACCGTTTTAGTTTATTCTGTTAAATTGATGTTAATATTCTAGTTTATCTATACACGTTGGCTTTTCTAGCGGGTTCAACGTTAGACGCCATCACAGCCCGATGGTGGGATTTCGGGTCGTGACAAGTTGGTATCAGAGCACTAGGTTACTTAGGTCTCACAACTCACGGACAACTTGGTAGAGTCTGAGGGATCGGTACGGAGACGTCTGTATTTATCCCCCAGAGGCTGCGAAGTTAGGATGACTCCATATTTCTTTTCATCTCTGTCGTGCGCTATGAATTCTGAGTACTGATTGAGTTTCTATTCTATTCTCTCGCAGATGGCGAGGACGCGTGCTTCCCTTGGTTCCGCCCAGCAGCCTGACACTCCTGATACAGCTCCTACTCGGGGTCGAGGTCGAGGTCGAGGCCGTGCTAGAGGCCGAGGCCGGGGCTGGGCTCAGCCTAGAGCAACAGCCCCAGTGGAGGACCCTCAGGTCGAGTCTGACGAGAAGGTCCCAGTTCCGGTAGACCCAGTTGGACCAACTCAGGTCCCAGAGGGGTTCATAGCTACCCCAGTGCTTCAGGACGCTCTTGTCCGTCTAGTCGGACTCATGGAGAGTGTAGCATAGGCGGGTCTTCTTCCTACTGCACCAGCCGTCTCTCAGGCTGGGGGAGGTTCCCAGACTCCTACTGCCCGCGTCAGAGCAGCTAGCTCCATAGTTTCAGACTCCGGCACCTCAGCCAGCGGAGTAGCTCAGCCGGGTATTGCAGCACCGGTAGCAGAGGGAGCAGCTATGTCAGCAGATGCTTTGTGGAGACTGGACAGGTTCACTAAGTTATTCACTGCTACTTTTACTGGTTCACCATCAGAGGACCCCCAGGATTATTTGGACAACTGCCATAAGGTTCTTCGGAATATGGGCATAGTGGAGTCCAACGGGGTTGACTTTGCTACTTTTCGGTTATCGGGCGCAGCCAAGAGTTGGTGGAGAGACTATTGCTTAGCCAGACCAGCTGGATCTACACCTTTGACTTGGACTCAGTTCTCANTTCCAGCAGGGATCTATGTCAGTCACTCAGTACGAGACCAGGTTCATCGTTCTAGCCCGACATGCTCTTTGATACTTCCCACTGATCGGGATAGGGTTTGGAGATTTATTAAGGGGTTGGCCAGGCCTATCAGACTTCAGATGGCTAGAGAGTCAGGTACAGATATATCATTCCAGGATGCGGCTAATGTAGCCAGGAGGATTAAGATGATTATGTCACAAGGTGGTGGTCAGGGGGCTGACAAGAGGCCCCGTAATTTCGTTCATTTCAGTGGAGCCTCATCTAGGGGCAGGGATTCTTCAGGCAGAGGTCATCCTCCCAGACCTTTTCAGTCAGCTCTCCAGGTTTCCCATGGTACTTCAGGTGGTCGTGGTTATCAGACGCACTATTCTGATCAGCAGCCTTACAGTGCGCCACCAGCTCCCATCAGTGCCCCGCCACTTCAGAATTTCCAGGGTGGTTATCAGGGTTGACAGGGCCAGTTCCAGAGTGAGCAGCCACATCAGCAGAGGCCTTGTTATACTTGCGGTGGTTTGGGGCATATTTCCAGGTTTTGTCCTCGAGGTTCTGGTGGGTCTCAGTATCAGGGTTCTCGTGCCATGGTACTGGCACCAAGTGTTCCACAGCCTGCCCAGCCATCTAGAGGTGGGGGTAGAGGTGATAGAGGTGGAGGTAGAGGTCATAGAGGTGGAGCTCAGGCCGCCAGAAGTGGAGGCCAGCCAGCAGTCGACCGTCCCAGAGATATGGTTCAGGGTGGTGGGGCCCAGCCCCGATGTTATGCTCTTCCATCCAGGCTAGAGGCTGAGTCTTCAGATGCAGTCATTACAGGTACTATTCGGGTCTGTGACAGAGATGCTTCAGTGCTATTTGATCCAGGGTCTACGTATTCGTATGTGTCCTCTTATTTTGCACCATACCTGGTCATGTAGTGATCCACTAAGTGTTCCTGTTTATGTATCTACGCCGGTGGGTGATTCTATCATGGTCGATCGAGTCCATCGTTCTTGTGTTGTGGTGATTGGGGGTCTTGAGACCCGTGTTGATTTGTTGCTTTTAGGTATGGTCGACTTTGATGTTATATTGGGGATGGACTGGTTATCCCCATATCATGCTATCTTGGATTTTCATGCCAAGACGGTGACCTTAGCCTTGCCAGATTTGCCCCATTTGGAGTGGAAAGGAACTCCTGGTCATTCTACCCGTAGTGTTATTTCGTAAGTGAAGGCTCGGTGTATGGTCGAGAAAGGGTGTTTGGCTTATTTGGCTTATGTGCTTGATTCCAATGTTGAGGTTCTCTCTATTTATTCGGTACCCGTGGTTTGTGAGTTTCCTGAGGTCTTCCCTTCAGACCTACCGGGGATGCCACTCGACAGGGACATTGATTTCTGTATTGATCTGGCCCCGAGCACCCAGCCTATTTCTATTCCGCCATATCGCATGGCCCAACCAGAGTTGAAAGAGTTGAAGGAACAATTGAAGGATTTTCTTGGGAAGGGTTTCATTAGACCCAGCGTTTCTCCTTAAGGTTCTCCAGTATTGTTTGTGAAGAAAAAGGATGGTTCGATGAGGATGTGCATTGATTACCGGCACTTGAACAAGGTTATAATAAAGAATAAGTATCAACTGCCAAGGATTGATGATTTTTTTTATCAGCTTCAGGGTGCCAAGGTATTTGCAAAGATATACTTGAGATATGGCTACCATCAGTTGAGGATTAGGGCATCCGATGTCTCTAAGACAGCTTTCCGCACTCGATACGGGCATCACGAGTTTTTGGTCATGTCGTTTGGGTTGACAAATGCCCCAGCAGCTTTCATGGACTTGATGAACCGAGTGTTCAGGCCTTATTTGAACTCGTTCGTAATAGTATTCATTGATGATATATTGATATACTCCCGCAGTCAGGAGGAGCACGAGCAGCATCTCAGAGTGGTTCTTCAGACTCTGAAGGACAGTCAGCTACATGCAAAAATTTCGAAGTGTGAGTTCTGGTTGAGTTCAGTTGCATTCCTGGGTCATGTCGCATCAGCAGAGGGTATTCAGGTTGACTCGAAGAAGATTGAGGCAGTCAAGAACTGGCCTAGACCAGCATCAGCTACAGAGATTCGGAGTTTCTTGGAGCTGGCAGGCTACTATCGTCGGTTCGTGGAGGGGTTCTCATCTATTGCATCCTCGATGACCAGGTTGACCCAGAAGGGTGCCCAATTCAGATGGTCGGACGAGTGTGAGGTGAGCTTTCATAGGCTCAAGACAGCTCTGACTACGGCACCGGTATTAGTTTTGCCCACAGGTTCAGGGCCTTATACAGTCTATTGCGATGCTTCCCGTATTGGGCTTGGTGCAGTATTGATACAGGATGGCAAGGTCATTCCTTATGCTTCGAGGCAGTTGAATATTCATGAGAAGAACTATCCAGTGCATGATTTGGAGTTGGCAGCCATTGTCCATGCATTGAAAATTTGGAGGCACTATCTGTATGGAGTGGCGTGTAAGGTGTTCACGGATCATAAGAGTCTTCAGTAATTGTTCAAGCAAAAGGAATTGAATGTGAGGCAGAGGAGGTGGTTGGAGCTGTTGAAGGATTATGATATTACCATCTTATATCACCCGGGGAAGGCCAATGTGGTGGTCTATGCTTTGAGTAGGAAGTCAGCTAGTATGGGCAATCTTGCTTTTATTCCGGTCAGTCAGAGGCCGCTTGCTTTAGATGTTCAAGCTTCGGCCACGATTTGTGAGGTTGGATATTTCTGAGCCTAGTCGAGTTTTGGCTTGTACGGTCGCTCGTTCTTCATTATTGGAGTGTATCCGTGATCGGCAATTTGATGACCCCCATTTGTGTATCCTTAGAGACACGGTGCAGCACGGAGGTGCCAAGCAGGTGACCTTAGATGATGATGGTTTTTTGAGATTGCAGGGGCGAGTGTGTGTGCCCAATGTTGATGGGATTCGAGAGTTGATTTTAGAGGAGGCCCATAGTTCCCGGTAACCTATTCATCTGAGCGCCGCGAAGATGTATCAGGATCTGCGGCAGCATTATTGGTGGCATAGAATGAAGAAGGATATTATGGAATATGTGGCGTGATGTTTGAATTGTCAACAAGTTAAGTATGAGCATCAGAGGCCTGGTGGTTTATTTCAGAGGATTGAGCTTCCCGAGTGGAAGTGGGAGAGGATCACTATGGACTCATTACTGGACTTCTGTTGACCCGGAAGAAGTCTGATGCAGTTTGGGTCATTGTTGATAGGCTGACCAAGTCAGCACATTTCATTCCTGTGGCAGTCTCCTATTCATCCGAGAGGTTAGCTGAGATCTATATCCGGGAGATTGTTCGCCTTCATGGTGTGCTGGTATCTATCATTTCGGACCGGGGCGCGCAGTTTACCTCGCGTTTCTGGAGGGCAGTTCAGCGAGAGTTAGGCACCCAGGAAGAGTTGAGCTCAGCATTTCATCCTCAGACGGATGGACAGTCCGAGCGGACTATTCAGATATTGGAGGATATGCTCCGAGCTTGTGTTCTCGATTTTGGAGGATCATGGGATCAGTTCTTGCCTTTACAAGAGTTTGCCTACAACAACAGCTACCAGTCGAGTATCTAGATGGCTCCTTATGAGGCTTTATATGGTAGGCGGTGTCGATCTTTGGTTGGATGGTTTGAGCCGGGAGAGGCGCGGTTGTTAGGTACAGATTTGGTTCAGGAGGCCTTGGACAAGGTCAGGATCATTCAGGATAGGCTTCGTACAGCTCAGTCCAGGCAAAAGAGTTATGCAGATCGTAAGGTTCGAGATGTGGCTTTCATGGTTGGTGAGCGAGTATTGCTCCGAGTGTCGCCTATGAAGGGCGTGATGAGATTTGGGAAGAAGGGCAAGCTTAGCCCTAGGTTCATTGGTCCGTTTGAGATTCTTGATCGAGTGGGAGAGGTGGCTTATAGACTTGCTTTGCCACCTAGCTTATCAGCCGTACATCCAGTTTTTCATGTGTCTATGCTTCGGAGATATCACGGCGATCCAGCCCACGTGTTAGACTTCAGCACTGTCCAGTTGGACAAGGATTTATCTTATGAGGAGGAGCCGGTAGCTATTCTAGACCGGCAGATTCATCAGTTGAGATCCAAGAGTTTGCCTTCTGTTCATGTTCAGTGGAGAGGTCAGCCTCCTGAGGCATCGACCTGGGAGTCCGAGTCTGATATGCGGAGCCGTTACCCTCATTTATTCCCCGACTCAGGTACTTCCTTCTTCTGTCCGTTCGAGGACGAACGGTTGTTTTAGAGGTGGAGAATGTGACGACCCAAAGGGTCATCACCTATTTTATACCCATTCCGTACTTTAGAGACCTTGAAAACCTCATCTGTAGTTGCCTCGATTTGCGTGCGCAGTTCGGGCGCGTAACCGGATAGCTTAAATATGAAATTCTGTGAAAAATGCTAAGATTTGATATTAAAATGAGTAAATTTGACTCCGATCAACATTTTGGGTAAATATGGGACTTGGGCATATGCCCGGAATCGAATTCCGAGGTCCCAAGCCCGAGAAATGAATTTTTGAGTAAAATTGTTTTTCTGAAATTTATAGAGAAAAGTAAAGTGAAAATTGACTATAATGTGTTGGTATCGGGCCCGTATTTTGGTTTCGGCGCCCGGTACAGGTCTTATATGTGGTTTAAGATATTTCTGTGAAGTTTGATTGAAATTGTACGTCGTTTGACGCGTTTCGGACTTAAAACTCTAAATTTGAAAGTGTATGAGGTTTGAAGAAAAACTAGTGATTTTGAGGTTTCATTCGTTGTTTTTGATGTTATTTTGGCGATTTGATCGCGCGGTTAAGTTCGTAAGATGTTGTGTGAGTTATCTGTGAAATTTGGCATCATTCCGAGTTGTATAGGTCAGCTCGGCACGTTGTTAGTGAAGTTTAGAAAACTTAAAGTTCCTAAGTTTGGTACTTGAGGTTTGGGGGTGCGATTTCGAGTTTTAGTGTTGTTTTGGGTGTTCCGAAGGCTCGAGCGAGTCCGTATTATGATTTGGGACTCGTTGGTATATTTGGACTGGGGCTCGGGTGGGCCCAGGTGCCTTCCGGGCACCTAACGGGGCTAAGAACCAGCAAACAAAGCTGCTGGTGCACCTGCTCTGGTGTGGCCGCAGGTGCGGTTGCCCAGCATCGCAGGTGCGGGACCGCTCCTGCGGTCCCCAGTATCGCAAGTGCAATCACCCAAGGCCTGGCCAATCATCATAGGTGTGAGACCGCAAGTGCGGTCTCCACTCCGCAGGTGCGCTATTTCCGCAGGTGCGAGATTTTTCTCGCAGGTGCGGTCCCCAGAGCCGCAGGTGCGAGATCACTGTTCAGGCAGTGTGTTTTAAATACGGGTTTCAAATCAATTTTTCTCAATTCCTTATTCTTCCTTGGACTATTTTCCTCCATTGTTAAGGGCTAACAACCTGATCTTCTAAGTTAAGTGAACTCAACTCAAAAATTAGCTTCATGCATGGATTCTAGCTTAATTAACTACATAAACTAGTGTAAAAATTCAAGAAATTGGGTGGTAACCTAGAACTTGTGATCATTTGAGAATTTTCTGTGAATTGGCCATGAAATCAAGTAAGATTCGTATATTAATGATCCTTAGGCTTTGGGTGAGTGTTCCCTTCGAGAATTATAAGAATCTGAGCGAGCGGGCCCAGGGTGGAATTTTGGTATTTTTGGAAGAATGCTAGGAAATGGATAATTAGGCTATGTAATTGAATCATTGAATCCTTATTGATATACTTGAGTTGGTTATGTCTAGATTGTGAGAAAGCACGGGAGAAAATAATATATTATTCACTTGTTAATACAATGATACAATGAGCCCTATATATAGATAATACATGTCCTACTCCTAATACATATAGGATTAATGTTATTTACTACTATTTAACTATTAACTAACACTCCCCCTCGAGCTGGTGCATATAAATCAAATGTACCGAGCTTGTTACATATATAACTAATACGAGGACCAGTGAGGTACTTGGTGAAAATATCAACAAGCTGATCATTCGTCTTCACAAATTTTGTAGCAATATCTCCCGAGAGTATCTTTTCTCTAACAAAGTGACAGTCAATCGCAATGTGTTTAGTTCTCTCATGGAAAACTGGATTTGACGCAATATGAAGAGCAGCTTTATTGTCACACACAAGTCCCATCTGACTAATCTCACCAAATTTCAACTCCTTGAGCAACTGTTTGATCCAAATTAGCTCACATGTCGCCATAGCCAATGCTCGATATTTGCTTCTGCACTAGACCGAGCAATCACATTCTGTTTCTTGCTCTTCCAAGACACCAAATTTCCTCCTACTAAGACACAATATCCAGACGTAGAACGTCTATCAAAAGGTGATCCTGCCCAATTAGCATCTGAGTATCCAACAATCTGCTCATGGCCTCGATCCTCAAACAATAAGCCTTTGCCTGGAGCTGATTTTATATACCGAAGAATGCGGACAACTTCATCCCAATGACTATCACAGGGAGAATCCATAAACTGACTCATAAAACTCACTGGAAAGTAAATGTCAGGTCTAGTCACTGTGAGGTAATTTAATTTACCAACTAACCGCCTATATCTTGCAGGATCGCTAAGAGGCTCTCCCTGTCCTAGCAGAAGTTTAGAATTCGGATCCATCGGAGTATCAACAGGTCTACAACCTGTCATTCCTGTCTCTTCAAGGATATCTAAGGCATACTTCCGTTGTGAGATCACAATACCTGAGCTAGACTGAGCGACCTCAATACCCAGAAAATACTTTAATTTGCCCAGATCCTTAGTCTGAAAGTGCTGAAAGAGATGTTGCTTCAACTTACTAATACAATCCTGATCATTGCCGGTAATAACAATATCGTTAACATAAACGACCAAATAAATACAGATATTTGAAGCAGAATGTCGATAAAATACAGAGTGATCAGCTTCACTACGAATCATGCCAAACTACTGAATAACTATGTTGAACTTACCAAACCAGGCTCGAGGAGACTGCTTTAGACCATAAAGGGACCGGCGCAATCGACATACAAGGTCATTAGACTCCCCCTGAGCAACAAAACCATATGGTTTCTCCATATAAACCTCATCCTCAAGATCACTGTGAAGAAAAGCATTCTTAATGTCCAACTGATAGAGAGGCCAATGGCGAACAGCAGCCATGGATAGAAAAAGGCGGACTGATGCTATTTTAGCCACAGGAGAGAAAGTATCACTGTNATGTCACCATCCGGGATGAGACAGTGCTTCACCTGTAGACTTAGGGATGGAAACATAGGACAAAGATGACACAAATGCACAATGGGATGATGACAGACGAAGGTAACTTAAACCGATATAATGAGGATTAGGATTAAGTGTGGACCGTATACCTTTTCGTAGTGCAATCGGTTGATCAAGAGGAGACAAGTCCACAGTATTAGCAGGGTCAGGTGCAGGACGTGAATCAGTTGGGCCTGATGCTGGGTGCGGACGACGATGATAAGTCAGGAGTGGTGGAGTTGTAGAAGGTTGAACTGGACTAGGTGGTGGCACTGGAGTTATAGTTGGTGGAACTGGACTCGGTGGTAGCACTAGAGCTATGGGTGGTGGAGCTGCAACTGGAACTGTAGGTGGTGGAGCTATGGAGGAAGATGAATGGGAGATAGTGACTGAATCTCCAATGGAAGGAACTGGTAGCACCTCAGAAATATCTAAGTGATTAATTGGACTCGTGAAGTATGATTGGGTTTCAAAGAAGGTAACATTAGCGGACATAAGAAATCGCTGAAGGTCAGGAGAGTAACATCGATATACCTTTTGCGTTCTCGAGTAACCCAGAAATATGCACTTAAGAGAACGAGGACCTAACTTATCTTTTCCTGGAGTAAGGTCATGAACAAAACACGTACTCCCAAAGACACGGGGTGGAAGAGAGAACAAAGGTAAGTGGGGAAACAAGATAGAGAATGGAACTTGATTCTGGATAGCTGAAGATGGCATACGATTAATAAGATAACAAGATGTAAGAACTGCATCCCCCCAAAAACGCAGCGGAACATGAGATTGTATGAGTAGGGTACGAGCAGTTTCAATAAGATGTCTATTCTTTCTTTCAGCTACCCCATTTTGTTGGGATGTGTACGGACAAGATGTTTGATGAATAATCCCATGGGAGTTCATAAACTGTTGAAATGGGGAAGACAAATACTCTAGGGCATTATCACTACCAAATGTGCGGATAGAAACCCCAAATTGATTTTGAATTTCAGCGTGGAAGGTCTGGAAAATAGAAAACAACTCAGATCGATTTTTCATCAAAAATATCCAAGTGCACCTGGAATAATCATCAATGAAACTGACAAAGTAGCGGAATCCCAAGGTAGAATTGACCCGACTAGGACCCCAAACATCTGAATGGACTAAAGAAAAAGGTGACTCTGGTCGATTATCAAGACACCGCGGGAAATGAGAGCGGATATGCTTACCGAGCTGACATGACTCACACTCTAGAGTGGACAAGTGAGATAAGCCAGGTACCATTTTCTGAAGTATTGACAAACTGGGATGTCCCAACCGTTTATGTAATAAATCTGGTGAATCAGTAACGGGACAAGTTATTGAAGGAAGACAAGATGCGAGACCATGAGATTTCTCAAGAATAAGGTAATAAAGTCCATCTGATTCACGTCCAGTACCAATAATCCGCCCTGTACTGCGTTCCTGTATAAAAACAAGGTCATGAAGAAATAAAATAGCAGACTTAAGTGATTTGGCTAAGCGACTAACGGCTATAAGATTAAAAGGACTACCAGGAACATAAAGAATTGAGTCTAAAGGTAAGGAAGGAAGTGGACTTGCTTGACCTATTGCAGTTTCCATGGCTTGAGACCCATTGTCCATTGTGACTGTTGGAAGAGATTGAGAATATGAAATACTAGTGAAAAGGGATTTGTTACTAGAAATATGATCAGATGCACCTGAATCAATGACCCAAGACTCGGAAGTTGAAGATTGGGAGACACAAGTCATGCTACTATCTGGTGGAACAACGGAGGCTAATCCTGAAGATGTCTGTTTACGTGCTTTGTACTGAAGGAACTCAATATAATCCGGTAAAGAGACCATCAAAGTATTCATAGTATTAGATCCCATGTTGCTACAATCAATTGCTAAAATTCTTGATTTAAGTTGTATAGTGAATGAAAACTGAAGATAAATCTGGGAAAACACTGTTTACAGCAGAGGGATAACATTGTTCACGCTGGAAAGCACTGTAGCTCGCCGAAAAATTTCAAAGTCGTCGGAATCTATCGGAAATAGTACCAATGGACTGGGATTTTATGTGCGAGTAGGATGTCCTCAAGAAGCTTGGCCAAAAAATGGCCGGAGAAGCTCGCACGCGCCGGCACGTGGTCTCACGCGCTCGCCGGAAAAATGTCTGCTGTGGCGCGTGGGAGCGCGTGAAGGGTTTTCCGATGGAGATTGTTTCTAGGGTTGGTCGCCGGATGCCGATCTACTTAGTGGTGGTGTTGGTTTTTGCACAACACTGATAAAAAATAGTTTTTTTACTGCGGCAGACCTGTGTTTGCCGGAAAAAGACTTCCGGTTGATTCATTTCTCTTCCCGGAGTCGCTGGAATTGATGCACAGCGATAAATCTCTCACGATTGCTCTGATACCATGTGAGAAAGCACAGGATAAAATATATATTATTCACTTGTTAATACAATGATACAATGAGCCCTATATATAGATAATACATGTCCTACTCCTAATACATATAGGATTAATGTTATTTACTACTATTTAACTATTAACTAACATAGATAATATCATTCCGGAGTTGAATTCTAAAGGAAAGGCGGTGTTAGAGGGTTGATTGCTATACTTTGGACCCGAGGTAAGTGTTTGGTCTAACCTTAGCTTGAGGGAATAGGAGTTGAGTATTATTTGCTACTTGATAATTGTCAAATACGATGTATAGGCTTGGTGACGAGTATCTATACATTGGTGTCTAGCATGACCGTGAGTCCTTATATTGCGAATATTCTGATTTTGTTGTAATTTTCATGCTTAATTAATGATTTCTATATGTTGTAAAGAGCATGTGAAGGGAATTGTAATCCTTAAACTACTTTGGATCATTGGCTCAAATTGTAACACGAATGATGATGATATATGAGATAATTGAATCTTTTGGAGCATTGGCTCAAATTGTAAAAACGAATGAGGAAGATATACTAGATAATTGAATCTTTTGGAGCATTGGCTCAAATTGTAAAACGAATGATGAAGATATATGAGATAATTGAATTCTTTGGAGCATTGGCTCAAGTAATAGAGTAAATTATGAAATGAAAGTGAAATAAAGAGAAAGAGTTGCTAAAATATACCTTTGTCGGGTCATCGTTGTATAGTTTCCTTACCGGGATTAAATTGTTTAATTGATGTTCCCTTGCCGGGATTTCTATTTTTATTCTGTTTATTTCCTTGCCCTTGTTTGTGATTGATGTTTGGGTGAGGGAGAGTATTAAAGCAGGAAGGGTGATGTCGTGCCATGTTTATATTGTTTATGCACGAGGGGACATTTCGTGCCATGTTTATATTGTTTATGCACGAGGGCACATTCTGTGCCATGTTTATGTTGTTTATGCACGAGGGGACATTCCGTGCCATGTTTATATTGTTTATGCACGAGGGGACATTCTGTGCCATGTCTATATTGTTTATGCATGAGGGGACATTCTGTGCCATGTTTATATTGTTTATGCACGAGGGGACATTTCGTGCCATGTTTATATTGTTTATGCACGAGGGGACATTCCGTGCCTTGTTTATATTATTATGCACGAGGGGACGTGTCGTGTCGTATCTTTCACTGTTTAAGTTGTGTTGTCAATTCCCGTTATTATTTCTTATAGATATTTTAGACTGTTGTTTTCGTTTCCGTCTTTTCGGTATTTGCTACCTCTTCCCTCAGCATGTTCTTCCCCGTAATTGTATTCTTGTTTAGTTTCTTCTATACTATTGAACTGCACATGTACATTTTGTTGTCGTGTCCTAGCCTCGTCACTACTTCGCCGAGGTTAGGCTCGGCACACTCAGTACATGGGGTCGGTTGTACTAATGCTACACCTGCACTTCTTTATGTTGTGCAGATTACGTAGCCGGACCCGGAGGACATCATTAGTGGGAGTGTCTTCCAGCTTATTCCAGAGGCGTCAAGGTATACCCGCTGGCGTTCGTGGGCCTTGGCGTCTCTCCCATCCCTTTGTCTTCGCTTCTGTCTTGTTTTTCCTCTAGTTTCCGAGACAGCCATGTATTTCCTTTCAGACTTGTATTTAGCACTCTTATAGACAGTCCGTAAGTTTGTGACTCTAGGTTTTTGGAAAATTTACGCGTCGTTGCATTATGTTGTCCTTACTTAGCTTGAAACCAAATTTATTTCCGTTGTTTAATTGTGAACCGTTTTAGTTTATTCTGTTAAATTGATGTTAATATGCTAGTTTATCTATACACGTTGGCTTGTCTAGCGGGTTCAACGTTAGACGCCATCACGGCCCGATGGTGGGATTTCGGGGCGTGACATCCACCAACAGCATACTCTGTTGAATGTTCGTTGGATTGGTTATACAATGCATGTTTCATTGAAGTAATGAGCTTCTCATAAGAGACATTACCCCAAGGATAATCAGCACAAGCATTATCGTCTTCGACAATCGCTGCATAATCCTCTAGTACCGTTGATTCATTCTTCTTACCAAATACAACAGACTCCACAAGAAGAATTTCTATCAGTTTAACTGCATCTTCATCACTTTCGCATACATGTTTGAAATTTGCATCGTCCTTCTGAATTTCATTACGAGACATAAAATCTCGAATGTCCTTCAAGGTCACACCTTTAGACTTACCAAAATATCTCTTCAAGATCGTGCTCTCTCGTTTAGATAGTTTTTCAACACTACGTGCGGTGATCCTCAAACCGCACATAATGTGAAAGTCTTCAAGGGTGAACGATACATTATGCGCAAGAAGCTTGAAACTAATGGAGTCTCGATCATTGGTGAATATTCGAGAAAGACACAAGCAATGAACCAACTTCATGCTGCATTTCAAGTTCTCCATAGCCAAAATATATCGAAAAGTACCATTAGTTAGCTTTTCTTCTTGTGCAGGAGTCAAGAAAGTTTTGATTAAACTCTTCAAATCGTGGTTACCCTTCCAGTAAGAATGACAGTTAAACCAATCTCGAAACTCAAAATATCTTTCCCCTGCTCTTGTAGGAGGAACAATACNCCCCCCCCGTAAAATATTTTTCAACTTAGATATTTTAAGGTAAAAGGCTTTTTTTGCAAGATGAACATGATTCTAAAGAAAAAATTACGCGGGGCACCTTATTTGGTCGCCCCCATTTAACCTATACCCGTTTATTTTTAAACTTTTAACTTGTTACCCACTTTTTAAATAACTTCAGCCCCCTTTTCCTCGCTGAGCTTAAGTTCGCCAGTTACAAAGACAGAACTTCAGCTCTAGAGCTGAAGTTTCCCAGTTACAAAGACAAAACTTCAGCTCTAGAGCTGAAGNAGACCTTTTAATTGTGTACGATTTTTAGATGCTTTAGCTACTGGAGGATTTGAAGGTGTTGTAGGATTTGTAGAAGCCATTTGTTGAAAGAAAGTAAAAGATATCAGTTAAAAACATCAGCTCAAAGAAGACAAACTCATCAAATATAAAACAAAAAGCTTCAGCTCCCAATATGTTGAAGGGTCACCAAAAACAAAACAAAAACTTCAGCTCTAGAGTTGAAGTTCCCGAGTTACAAAACAAAAACTTCCGCTCTAGAGCTGAAGTTCCCCAGTAAGACAAAAACTTCAGCTCTAGAGCTGAAGTTCGCCAGTTACAAAGACAAAAACTTCAGCTCTAGAGTACTTCAGGCCCGTCTACTAGAATGCTGAAGTTTTGCGTGATTGCCTTTGCTACTTCAACCCCGNATATGCTGAAGTTTCAGCAAAACAAAGCACAAATTTCAGCTCCAAAACAAAAACAAGCTGAAGTACAAAACACAAAACTTCAGCTCCCTATATGCTGAAGTTTCAGCAAAACAAAGCACAAACTTCAGCTCCAAAACAAAAACAAGCTGAAGTACAAAACACAAAACTCCAGCTCCCACTTTCATAAAAATATAACACCAATAATTAAACAAAAAAAAATTCAGCTCCAACTTTCAAAAAAATATAACAAAAAACACACAAATAAAACTTCAGCTCCCTAGCTAAAGAATTTGTAGAAATGTTCATTTAAAACAGACGCACACGTTCAAAAACTTCAGCATATTACCAAAACAAAACAAAAACTTAAGCTCCCAATATGCTGAACTTTACCAAAACAAAACAAAAAACTTCAGCTCCTAAACAAAAACAAGTTGAAGTTCACCAGTTACAAAATACAAAACAGACACACACGTTCAAAAACTTCAGCATATTACACAAAACAAAAACGTAAACTCCCAAACATCAGCTACAAAAAAAAACATCAACTGCTAAAACGCTGAAGTTAACCAGTTACAAAACAAAAAAACTCAGCAAAGCACAAATTTAACACCAATAATTAAACACACACAAAAAAAAAAAAAATATCACCTCCATAAAATTAAGGTATACATGACAAAAAATCACTATAGAACTAACCCCTAACAACCTATCGAACATGAATATCACAAAAAAACAAATAAAAGCCTAGAGAACGTGACTATCACAAAAAAAACAATACCCAGAAATTAAAGCGTAAAGGTACTGCAATGTACCTGTGATTATACGTAATATTGTTGGCGAACAAACAGTTGAAGCGATGAATATCAAAAAACAATAACGATCGTAAAAGTGAAGAACGGGAGAGAGAGAGAAAGAGAGTATTTGCAAAGTAGAGGAATAGGGTTTACTTGAAGAGAAAGTAGGCTTGTAATAAAAAAGGTAAAATTGTCTTTTCGAAAGGCTTTTAAAAAAAATGGGTGTCGGTGCAAACGTAAAAATAAAGCGGGTACAGGTTAAAGAGGGACGCCTAAATAGGGCGCCCCGTGCAATTTTTACTGTTTAATTCGTTCAGGGATTAATGGGTTGGGCTACAAACATTTTAGTTCATGGGTCTATTTGGGCTGAATCCAAATTAATCTATTATTTTTTATAGCTCATTCTGACTCATTAAGCAGCCCAAATACAATCCATGAAATTCACCCTAAACACAGGGATGTCAACCCAACTTATCTAGAAATTTACTTAGTTGCCTAAATTTTACTTCTTTTTTTTTTTTTTTTGTATTTTCAATTTTCTGTTTTTTTATTTTTCTGCACCACCCACCCATCCACCCCTATCCCCTACCACCACCAACCCCCTACTCCCCCCCTCCCGCATGCGCGGACCTCCTAAAAAAATGTTTACTTTTTTTTTGTATTTTTATTTTCTTTTTTTTTTTGGTTTTTCCGCACCACAAATCCCACCCTACCCCTACACCCCCTCCGCGCGCGCTAACCCCCTCAATTTTGTTTTGTACTTTCAATTTCTGTTTTTATTTTTTTGCACCACCCACTCTACCCCCTACCCCAAATCCCCTAAAAAAAATTTACTTTTTTTTTGTATTTTCAATTTTTAA
>ML433669.1:21429-49808 GCA_005239525.1 Nicotiana knightiana
CCCCCCCCCGTAAAATATTTTTCAACTTAGATATTTTAAGGTAAAAGGCTTTTTTTGCAAGATGAACATGATTCTAAAGAAAAAATTACGCGGGGCACCTTATTTGGTCGCCCCCATTTAACCTATACCCGTTTATTTTTAAACTTTTAACTTGTTACCCACTTTTTAAATAACTTCAGCCCCCTTTTCCTCGCTGAGCTTAAGTTCGCCAGTTACAAAGACAGAACTTCAGCTCTAGAGCTGAAGTTTCCCAGTTACAAAGACAAAACTTCAGCTCTAGAGCTGAAGTTCCCCAGTTATAAAGACAAAAACTTCAGCTCTAGAGTTGAAGTTCCCGAGTTACAAAACAAAAACTTCCGCTCTAGAGCTGAAGTTCCCCAGTAAGACAAAAACTTCAGCTCTAGAGCTGAAGTTCGCCAGTTACAAAGACAAAAACTTCAGCTCTAGAGTACTTCAGGCCCGTCTACTAGAATGCTGAAGTTTTGCGTGATTGCCTTTGCTACTTCAACCCCGTATGCTAAAGTTATGCGAAAAAGCGGGTATACTTGCAATTTTTTTTACAAACGGGTATAAGTTAAAATGTGACACAAAAAGCGGGTACGGATGCAAATGCCCCGATTCTAAAACATGGATTAAGTTAGGCGGGTTGGATTATGACTCATTGTTTAGCCCATATTAACCCAGCTCATGTTAGCCCAAGAACACTTTGGATTGAGTTGGGCAATGACCCATTTATTGATCTAACTTATCTTGACCCGCCCATTTACCACCCTAGGTTGAAGTAATGCAAACATTAAGCTTTCCATTTGGACGGGTTTAACTTTTGTGCAGGGAGTGTAAAATTTTGCCAAAAATATACTAATTTCCATCCGCCATCACAAATTAATAGTATGTGCATTGGTTGAAAGCATGTTAGATTAAAGCTAGTTTTTAGCACGAGTGGAAGTGCCAGTTGGAATTCTCTACTTAGCTCATCTCTTTGCAGAGCGTAACCACTATTGCCTCAGTAGCTCCTTTTCACAGAGGATTCAGCTTATTGCTTTCCCTTTCCAATAAAATTGGAACGATACATAAAAGATTAATATGGTTCCAACGCTAGAATCTAACACAGAAATCGAGAAATGATCCAAGTTTTATCATTCACCCTTTAAATTTTTTCCTTATTCAATTTCTAATATAATGTCTAGATCTTCTTTACGAGGACTTGAATACAAATTAGGCATATTAGTAGCCATAAAAGGATTTGGGGACGTGTTGAGATGACTCCCATCTCCTTCTAGCATCTGAACAACTTCTTTTATTGAAGGCCTATCATTTGGATGCCACTGAATACACCAAAGTCCAACAATGGCTAACTTTCTCACAATTGTGCCATCTCCTTCTTCCTCTATCCGAATTTGCAATTCTTCCCCTTTCTCCAAATCTCTATATATCCATTCCAAACAACTTACTTTGCTGCGACTATTCGTCTTAGAATTCGTCTTTATCCTCCCTCCAACCATTTCTAACAAGAGCATTCCAAAACTATAAATATCAGATTTATGAGAAACTTTACCAAAGTTTCTTGATAACACTTCTGGTGCAATGTAGCCTATGGTTCCCCTAGCAGCTGTCATTGTGACTGCACTTTTTTCTTTCGAACACAGTTTAGCTAGGCCAAAATCGCAAATTTTTGGGTTCAAGTTATGGTCTAAAAGGATGTTTTGTGGTTTAATATCGAAATGAAGAATCTGCTGATCACATCCCTGGTGAAGATATTCAATCCCTCTAGCAGTACCAAGAGCAATATGTTGAAGCTTGTTCCAACTGATGAGTGAAACACTATTCGTGTTCGAGCTCATTGGCAAAATGAATCTTTCAAGTGAATCATTTGGTTGGTATTCATAGATCAATGCTCGTCTGAATCCATCAGCACAAAAACCAACCAAGCGAACCACATTAACATGGTGAATTCTCCCAATTGTTCCGATTTCATTGATCTTTGGAATCGCGTAGGACTTTTACTGCAACATAGATTTCCATTGAAAGTTTGCCTTTGTAAACAGTTCCATAACTTCCTTCTCCTAACTTTTCATTGAAATCAACTGTTATCTTCTTAATATCAGCATAAGAGTATCTTGTTGGTCTTATGGCCTTGTAATCTTCCAAAAACTTTTCAAGTGTAACTCGACTATCTCTTTCATTTTTACTCGATAAATATAGCTGATAAAGTGAAAAAACAATAATGCAAATAAGAGCTGCACCTAAAATGACACCTACAAAATTAAATAAGTAACATGTCATAAGTATGAAAGGAAATTGACAGAGTGAAAACTTTGAAGAATTTGAGAAAACTAACCTGCAACCAAGGGCTGTTTAGTAATACCTATATATTATGGACAAAATGATGATAAGTCTTTGTTATCCATATAAAAAAAAATAATAATAATCTAAGACATATAAATAGTACCTTTTTGAGTCATAGTTCGATTGAAACATTGAGTTTCCAAAAGCTTAGTTTTATCCATGAAACCACAATCCATTCCTTTGAACTAACAGTTTCCACAGAATGGTACAGACCAATTCAGCTGCAGCCTGTTCTCAACAAATGTTGACTGTGAGTATGGGTACTGATGAATTTTTGTACAAGGTCCGGACAAAAATATTCGAGGGACATAGTCGAAGAAACAGCATGTACTCGGTAACCAGAAGAGCCAAGACAATGAACTACGTAGTCTACGTTATAATAATCATATGGTAAAGAACAATTGAATAGGACTGTGGGATGTTCAAAAATCTTGAAATTCGATTGTGATAAATTCAGTTTTGATAGCTTGGCTATTATGCACTCGCTAGGATCGTAAAGGTGAATTTGCTGTAAGAGATAATCAATTTTTTCTAACAATTAAGTGAACAGACAAAGGAAGTTCGAGGATGGTGTCATTTTGATTGTTGCATTGTAGTTCAAAGCCTAGATAGCCGCAATGTTTTGGTTGATTTCTGAGCCTGAATGGAAAATGAATGATAGGACCATCATTTTTGCACCAAGAATCCTCACAACCCTCTAGTCTGTCTTCTAAACTAAGCAATGGGCAAAATACCAAGAAAACTAAGAGAGATGTAAAGATGGACATTTCTAAAACTCTTGTTCGAGATTTATTCATGCTAAATTTGCATTATTTAGTTTGATGCTAATCACTACTATATATTATACGATGAGCAATATTGTCCAACTCTCAATATTGACTTTTCGTGGATGACTATCTATTTTCTTTGAAGCTATGCAGTTTGTGGACTAGAGTCACCCACATACCTTCCCGTACTTGGAAATTCAGGAGAAAAAGGAAAATTCATTAATAGTTAAATTTAGCTCATAAAAATATTACTCTGACTTGACGGGAGGGGAGCTAGACCGGGTATTTTACCTAGTTATATTATAATAGAAATTTATTTACCTATGTTTTTGAAGTTTTTAATAAGTATTTAGATTTTTCTTACAAATTATATATATTGCTTCTTAAAAGACTCTCACTCAATTATTATTGCCTTCAATTAAGGGATTCAATTATATCCTCTCTTTTTTCCCTCTCCCTTTCTCTCTCATTTTTCTTTATATCAAAATCCCTTAATCTACGCCTAGAATCTTCATCTTCTCTCTTTCCATCATTACCGACAACTTTATATTATTAACAAATATTCTGAAAATTTTATGATCATCGTATGATAATTGTATCATAATTGTATTTGAATTGTATCAGATACATCAATACCTAAAACATAAATGTATCATCTTGTATCACAATCATATCCAACTTGTATCCGGTATATTAATGCCCAAAATAATACCTGATACAATACTAATAAATTAATATATAATTATCATACTTATGATACAAACTGTGAAATTCGTCATGATAGCATAATTGCTCGTAACAATATACAATAAATATACAATTATCATACATTTATAATACAATTCCTGCAACAATTACGATACATATACAATTGTAATACAATCGCAAAACATTCTGGAAAATTAAGACAGAATTATGATCTTCATCTTCTTCAAGTTTCAATCACAACTCTATACTAAAATTTAATATAATCGTATTATAATTGTATTATTGAGTATTATTTTGGGTATTGATGTGTCGTATACAAGCCACCTACATAAAGATTTTAGAAAGAAAGAAAACAAGATTCAAAACTTACCCGCAACTTGATCTTACAACAATATTTCAAATTTTATCGTATTGTATCAATAAGAAATCAAGATTTTCAGTGATTAGTAAGAAAGAGAGAAATTGAATTTTAAAATCTTTGGAAAAGGAAAAGAATCTGCATCTTTGTGTGTGGGGGGGGAGGGGGGGTTATAACTTTGGGTAAGCAATATTTTGGTATGCGAAATTTCTTAATATGGGTAGGAATAATTTGGGTAATTGTTAAGAAAGAGAAATGATATTTTTGTAATCCTAAAGGAAAGAATCTTAAATGTAGGAAAAATTATTGGAAACGGAGGTTGCGTGTCATGTAACTGATATGCTAGATTTAAGGGATCTTGAATTTATTCTTTTTTATAATTTATATATAACTAGTAAATATAGATATACAAAGTAATTAATAAGGAACCTAAATAAAGGTGGTAAATAAATCTCTATTATAGTATAACTTGGTAAAAACCCCAAAAATGATGATGACAATTTAGTTCAATAGTGGGGGGTTATAACTTTGGGTAAGCAATATTTTGGTATGCGAGATTTCTTAATATGGGTAGGAATAATTTTGGGTAATTGTTAGGAAAGAGAAATGATGTTTTTGTAATCCTTTGGAAAAGGAAAGAATCTTAAATGTAGGAGAAATTATTGAAAACGGAGGTTGTGTGTCATGTAACTGATATGCTAGATTTAAGGGATCTTGAATTACTTCTTTTTTATAATTTGTATATAACTAGTAAATATGGATATACAAAGTAATTTGTCATGACCCCAAATCCTACAGGTCGTGATGGCGCCTATCGTGGAACTAGGCTAGCCAACCATCAAATAACTATAAATTTATTTTAATAAATTTACTCAATATCATTAAATACCAGCATAATAAGTATAAAATTTCTCTAAGTCTTTAAGCAACATAATAAGATCTGACAGTCTAAACAATCCCCTAGGACTGGAGTCAACCGACCAAGAGCATCTAAGAATAAAACTAACACTGCTAATGTCATAAATAATGTCTCGGAAAACAAATACTAATACTAATGAGGGAAAGGAAATGGAGAAGTTGTGGACGTTGGACAGCTACCTCGAAATCCCGAATTTGATGCCGAACGGACGCAAGTGACTACTGCTCAGAATCAGTACCTGGATCTGCAGACAGGGGTGCAGGGAGTAATGATGAGAACGCCAACTCAGTAGTAATGAAAACAAATCAAGTCTGAAGAATATGAAACATACAGCAATAAATAACCAATCCACAAAACAGTAAAATGCCAAGTCTCCATAAAGTATACATAAGTTCGAAACCAATTTCCGTAAAAATCCTTTGAACAAGTATATTTTCAAATGTTTCTCAGTAAAAATCCCAAAACATCGGTATGAAAGATGAAGTGAATCATAGTCAAAAACTCAGTAAAATATCATTATAAAACTGCCTCTCGGGCATAATCATCACTTATAAATAGTCCCTCAGCACCTCACCATCACCCAGTAACAGTCACTCAGCACCTCACAGTCACTCATACCTCCCAATCACTCGTCACTCGGCACCTCACAGTCACTCATACCTCCCAATCACTCGTCACTCGGCACTCGCACTCAGTAGATACCTGCACTCACTCGGGGTGTGTACAGACTCCGGAGGGGTTCCTACAGCCCAAGCGCTATAAATAGGCCAAATCATGGCATCAATCATCTCTCAGGCTCTCGGCCTCTCTCATATCATAAATATCCTCACAATACATGCTCTCAGCCTCACTCAGTCAGACACTTATAACATGCCACTCGGGCCATAACAAACGGGGTTCTCGACCCAAAATAGTATTTCATTTCAAGAATTAATATCAGTAACTCAGGGTGTCAAAATAATTTATCAAGAAAGACTGAGTGTGAAATCATAATATAATAAGTGAGGAATATCAGAAAAATAGCCACCAAGGGGTTAAATAGATCAGCACTAGGCCCCAAACATGGCTTACAGCCCAAGTATATCAAAACATAGTAATACCATAAAACATAAGCTTTAAAAGTCGTTTCGCAACTCAATAGTTGCCTCAAAAGGAACATATTTCCAAATTTCCAATTCGTGCACGCCCCACACTCGTCATTCAGTGTATGCATCACTCCAACACCGTGAAAGGATGTAAAGTCTGGGGTTTCATACCCTCAAGACAAGATTTAAAGATATTACTTACCTCAAACTAGCCCGAAAAGCAATTCCGCAACACGCTTGCCTCTCGAATCAACTTCCGAGTGCTCCAAATCTATCAAGTTCAGATTTTTCACATCAATTTATGTTAAGGGAATGAATTCCAATAAAAAAAATATCAATTTTAAGCGCAAAACCCGAAATTAGCCAAAATCCAACACCCGGGCCCACGCCTCGGAACTTGACAAACTTTATACCAAAACGATCCTCATCATCTCACGAGTCCGTACATATAAAGAACTATCGGAGTCCACATGACCCCTCAATTCACCTCTAAAAGGTCTCTTAAACTCAAGCCCTAGTTTCCCTTTTTTTCACTAATTTTCCCCAATTAAACATTGTTAATAAGGTCCTTAATCACATACAATCGAATTAATGAGTCCAAAAAGCTTACCTTAACGATGCACAAATGTTTCCCTCTTCAAAAACCCTCAAAAATCTCGGAACCTGCACAAAAATGGTGAAAAGAGGGTTAAAAATCGTGAAGTCCTCTTTTTACTTTCTGCCCAGGGATTTCCGCACCTGCGCTCAGGTGGACCACACCTGCGGTTTTTCATTAATCGGACAATTTCCGCACCTGTGGCTCCACTTCCGCACCTACGACCTCGTAGGTGCGGTCAAGTGTCTGCATCTGCGCGTTTACACTGACCCAACCAACTTCTGCATCTGCGGAGTCCTGTCCTCTTCTGCGGGCCCGCAGTGCGGTTACATCAGTAAAATGAAAACCAGCAGCTGAAGATGCACATTCCAAGTCCCAAATTTTCCCGTTAACCACTCAAAACCATCCCGAGCCCCGAGGGACCCCAACCAAACATACCAACACATCATAAATAATCATTCAAAATTAGTTGCACCCTCGGAACACCTAACATAACATCAAAACATCAAAATCACATCAAATTCAAGCCTATGAACTTTGAAATTTCTAAATTCCACCAACGATGCCGAAACTAACCAAAACACCTTCGATTGACCTGAAATTTTGCACACATATCTAAAATGACATTACGAACATGTTCCAACTTCTGGAATTCCATTCCGACCCCGATAGCCTATTTTTCACTGCCGACCGAAAATTACCAAAAACTAACTTTTGCCAATTCAAGCATAATTCTACACCGGACATCACAAAAATATTTTGAACACACTCCTAAGTCCCAAATCACCTAACGAAGCTATCTGAATCATCAAATCCGCATTCCGAGGTCGTTTACCAATAATTCAACTCTCAGTTGATTTTTCCAACTATAAAGTTATTTTTAGAGACTACGTGTCTCAATTCTCACTACAACCATTCTGAAACCGAGCCAACCAACTCTAACACATCATAAACAGTATAACCAACCTATGACAAGGCAAAAACAGTAATAATAATGCAGGTTCTACGTAACGACCGACCGGATCGTTACATAATTAATAAGGAACCTAAATAAAGGTGGTAAATAAATTTCTATTATAGTATAACTAGGTAAAAACCCCTATACTTTGGTAAGTCATTTTGGTCCTTTGGGATGCATAAGCTCAAATTGACCTATAAAAAACATTGAAAAATAAATAAATTTTGTTTGATTGGTTTGTGTTGGATGTACGAACAAAGTTCCACATTAATAACTGAAAAAATTGAGAGTCTATATAAAAAAGTATAGGGATATTTTAATCGTTTGAGGCCTTTTGGGAAAATCGTGAGGGTTTGGCTCAAAACGAACAATAACACGTTATGCTAAGAGTGTCTTTAGGCTGATTCAGCTCACCAATTAGCATCAGAGCCCAGGTTTGACGGGACGAGTATGGCAGTGGCAAATTGCGTTGGGCTCGATCTTGGTAATGGTCTACGTGGAACTTAGTTCGATGAAGAGACCCACGGATAGTGGTGATATCACATGGACCACGTGAAACTTCGTTCGAGGGGGAGATTGTTGTATTACAAATAAAGTCTCACATTGGTAGCTGAAAAGATTGGGAGTTTATATACAATGTGTAAGAATAATTTAATTATGTCGGACCTTTTGGAAAAATCATACTGACTTGACCCAAAACGACAATATAACAACATATTAAAAGTATTTGCAGTCTGATTTAGCTTTTGATAAATAAATGAATTACTTTGGTTTATGAGCACTAACTACATTTTTTATAGATACTTTCAACCTCAAACCTAACAATACTTTTCATTTTGTAGCAATTTAAGCCAACCAGTTCATTTCTTGATTTTGACATCCCGCTTATATAAAATTTTATCTCTTGTATGGGTCAAAATCCGCCTATGAAGTCAACGACCCTCAAGCCACCGATCAGATGACAGGGTCATTGTCGTGCCTCGACGAGCACGACACCATAGGTCGTCGTACGTATAAGAAAATGGGCTGATAGTAAGCCCGCTCTGACGAATAGTCCTCATGACCAGTGACATGACAGAAAGGGAGACAGGAATTAGCCCCCGGTTAAGGACCACAGAATAACGAGAGGATACGGAAGTATAAATAAGGGAGAAGAAACCACAAGAAGGGGGGTCCGGAAGATCTCATAAGGGGGGTTCCGAAACATGAAGAAAGGAAAACCCCATAAGCTGGAAGCCAAAAAGAAGAGAATCAAGAAATTCCATGAAAGGCGGTTAGCCAAAATTATATCCTAGAGTATAGATCCTCTTCTCATGATGAATCCATCTTTGTAATTATTAACAATATTCGACGAGCATACGCTCCTTAATGTTCACACTTGGATGAGAGGGTCTAGAGTCAATTATATTTAATTGAGATTTACCTTTTCTTGTTTTGTAATTGGTATTGTGAAAAGCTTCCTCAAGTTTTTGCGCAAACATCTCTCACAATCTTCCCAATTTTAACCGTCTTATTCTTCACACACACAAACAGAGAGAGAGAGAGGAGGGAGAAATCTCGCCGTCGCAGAAGCATCCTGACCACACCAAAGCAGTGTGGAGCCATTTTTGAGTGTGAGACCTCCTACGTAATTACTTTTGGCTTGACTACTCTCTTGTTCCGTTAGCACGCTTGTAGGATTTGTCTCTACAAAATTAGCATTTCATTATTCTTAAACGGGCGTTGGATATAAGAATGGGAAGATTTTGAAAAAAAATTCAAGTGAAAATGTTATTTGAAAATTAGAGTTATGTTTGGACATGAATATAATTTTGGACTGTTTTTAAATTTTTGTGAGTGATCTGAATGAAAATATTGAAAAACAGCTTTTTGCAGTTTTGTGATTTTCGAAAAAAATCCAAAATTTATCTACAAGTGAAAATTGAAAAATTTATGATCAAACTGATTTCAAAAAAAAAAAAAGTATCTCGGAAAAAATTTCATGGCTAAATGGGCTCCTAAGAGTCTAATATTTTTTCCCTATTAACTAGGGAGACATGGGACGGGAAGGAGAAGTGAATTACAGTGGAAAACAAAGACGCAACAATTTTGTAAAGGAATTTTTTTTTAATCCTATACACTATTTGAAACTTTATTACCTTTAATGTTCATGTTTAGTTAATTACCTAGCATAAACGAGTTTTGTTTACGAAATATATACAATTCACCTTAAAAGGCTCCCAAATTCATTATTTGTGTCTTCAATCATGGGATTTAGCTACACCCTTTTTCTTTTTTTCTCATCTCTCCCCTTTCTCTCTAGATCTTCCAATATTTTAAACTATTTTCAATGATAAAATACTCACATATTTTATCTACAATATATTGCAAATACATCTCTTTTAAAAGAAAGCTTTCTAGGGATCAGCACAGTTTAACAAAAAAGAGCAATAGCAATTTCCACTCAATTATATACAACTACAATATCATACAATTTAAATATAATTTTTATACAATATTGTTCAACTTTCATACTATAGTTAAATAAAAAAATAATATATAAACAACAGAATATAATTTATCTACAACTTATCTACAATTTTCTTACATTATTTCTATAATTTTTCTACAATTTCATAAATATAGTGCATATCACGTCTTCTTCTTCGAGTTTCAATCTGAAATTCAGCCAAAATCAAGTCTAATATTTACCAAAACGCCCTCAAAATTGAGATATTCATCACGCTCAACTATGTCTTATAAAAAGACTAAGCGGGCGTTGCAAATATAATCTGAGTATTTAGCCCAGAGTTGAATTCCACAGGGAATTAACCTATCAATTGTTGTTATTAGAGTACTAGATTCTCAATAATCAACTTTCCCAAAAGTTATGAATATTACTTTCCGGTATTTTTACTACTATAGCTTAACAAAAATAATAAAACTAAAGATTAACTACTACTGAGGTGTAAACAAATGTGATAAAGGTCTAAGGTTATGATTTTCCCCGTTGATGAAATCCCCCTTGTATATTTCCTATAGTTTTGCTTTAGTTATCTCTATCAATCATGAATGCTCAGACTATCATAAATCTCTCTAAAGTAATTACGATAATCTACTAGACGCACTCTCTCAAGTTACGCTAGTTAAATTGCATTACAGTTCACTTTAGATTGCACCCAAGGTATCGTTATCTCTAATCCAACATTTACCCTCGGTTATGGATCTCTCCTATACTCCGGGAGTGATGATGTTCAAACAATTACCTAAATATGCACTCTCTCTCAAGTAGATACATACTAAATATGAACAGCTAATTGAGGACCCTTCAATCAACTACAACAAGAACGTAGTTGAACAAATAGAGATTGAAAACCAAACAAAACTATGTTATTATAACAACAAGTTCATCCTCAACGGGTTCCACCAAAACCTTAGATTAAAGAAGTTAGCTACTCATGCTCACACACAATAAAAACTCAAAGGAATTCATAATTCTTAAAATAAAGATAAAAGAAAGAGAATAGAAAAACTCTAATTGTTGCTTGTCTTCTCATAATGATTCTTGCCTCTTACTTGAGTCTAAAAAACAAGATTGGTGGTCTCTTGGGCGAGTTTATAATGTTTAAATAGGTTTAGGCAAATTATTCCCGTGTTTTGCACTTTGGTCCTTCAGGTTTTCCGGCTTTTCAGCGTTCGCTCGCGGCAGGAACGCGGTGCGACCGCGGTGAAAGACGACGATTCTGATTCTCTTGCCTTTCCCACCGCGTTCCAGCCGCGGTCGACCGCGGTCGCGGTGGGCTCTTTTCCAGCAATCTTTGCTTCTTTTTTTCTTGTTTTTTTCTCACGGGTTCTTCTCGATTGGCCTTAAACTCACTTAATTGACTCCAAAACGCTCCAAAGTATCTCCCATCATAGATTATATCCTGCAAAGCATAAAAACACTAATCAGAGCATTTTGTTATCATTATTGCACTTAAAACACACCAAAGTATGGTTCATTAAGGGTGAAAATATAGTCTAATTCACCTACTATCAGATATAAACTCCAAATCATATTCTCAATTGTTTGCAACAACACCCAATCCAAACAAACAATGATATTTGAAAACCCAAATTCGAATTTAAACCTTCAAAGCTTTTTAATAGTTGTCAATGGCTACTCTCTTTTTCTTTGCTTTACATTACTGAAATTAGGAATTGAGAGATAGAGAGAGACATAGAGAGAATACCCAATTCTTTACAATAACACCTAATTCCAACAAATAATATTTTTTGAAAACTCAAATTCGAATTCAAAGGTTCAAAGCTTTTTAATAATTGTCAATGGTGGAATTGATACTTTGGTCGTGTGGTGAGGGGGTGGGATATGGAGAGAGAAACATGGGGGAGTGGGAATATACGGTAGAGTTAAATTAGGAGACTAATTAATACCATTAAATCCCCTAAAATGTACATAAATGGTAATTAGGTATATAAAAGATAATTATATTAAAAATTGAACATGAAGGATAATATAATTTACTATATGGTATAGGAACGTAAAAATACCTTTTGTAAAAAGGTCACATCGGCAAGCCATTTGATTATATGCCTTAATTTTCTAACTAATCCCTAGTGGCAATTTGAAGTGTTCACTTCCAATATTTTTCAAAGAAATGGAATTCAAAACAGTGTTAGAGATTTTGCCTGTTCGGCCAAGCTATTTTTTGGTCAACTTTTTTGTTTTTGGGTCAAAAATGCTTTTTCCTCAAAATTAAGTGTTTGGCCAAGCTTTTAGAATGAAAAGGGTATTTTTGATTAGAGGCTTCTCCTCGAAATCGCTTTTGAGAAAAATAAATTTAAAAACACTTTTTAAAAGCTTGATCAAATATTAATTGTTGCTTAAAAGTATTTTTCAAATTAATTAGGCAAACACAAACTATTTATCGCCAAAAGTACTTTTTTAAATTTAAAAAAAAATGGGGAAAAAGTTATGCATTCAAGCTAGTTACTGTATGTGATTGGCAACATTATTCAATTACTCCCAAGTTTGACTTTTCCACATAAATGAATATTTGTGGACTAGATCAGTCTCCAAAGACTAGCTTGTTTGCTAATTGACAAATATGGGGAGAAAAAAATTCAAGGCCCCAATAGATGATTTGACAGAGGAGAGGAGATAAGAAATCTCAACACGGAAAACAGGAAAGGACTTCCTCTTCCTCTTCCTCTAGGAACTTTCTTGCTTCTTTCTCATGAAGGACTAATAATTACCATATGTCTTTTTAATATTTTTGTATACTATACGGAATACGTCTCATCTACCTTAGATCGATGTCCCACTTAGTGATTGGAACTTAGATTAGAAAAATGTAATGAATGACTTGTCAATTTGCAAATTAGATGGGTACTTTCTTTTTTATTCTGTTCCAAACTAAATGACACATTTTTAAATTTAGAAATAATTCAATTTTAAACTCTTTATTTTATTAATTCTGCCCTTAATAAGAAGTTTTCATAATCACACAAATATTATGGCCCCATAAAATTTTTACCCCTTAAGCTTTTAAGACCACAAGTTTCAAAAGTCTTCTTCTTTTTTCTTAAGCCACATGTCGAGTCAAACCACTTCAACGGAGGGATTATTAGTATTAGTTAGGAAAGGAGGAGTAATATTAATTGTTAAAGAATAAGTCCCCACACACTTGAAGTCTCCGGCTTGAATTCTCAATTTATTGTACTACACTATACTATATGTAAATAATACCCGCTTGTAAATCTATCATGAGTAAAAAATAAAAAAGATAAAAAAAAAAGATAAGGTCATGAGACTATAAACAAGCTTGTAAATACCCACAAAATCATCCGATTGGATCTTGGTCCATGATGACCTTTTTATTAATTTTGACTATTGGATCTCTCTATGAATGAAAAAGGGGTGTTTTAGATCGGGAGTGATGCCTATATTAAATCAATTGATTCGTCATGGTAGAGAAGAAAAGCGACGTATTCGAGCTTTGGATCAATGTCCCCAGAAGTAAGGAGTACGCCCGCATGTTTCAATGAGAACACCGGAAACACATAATTCAGCTCCACATAAGATAGTCAAAGTACGGTTGAGCAATCAACATGATATATTTGCTCACATTCCAGGCGAAGGTCATAACTTGCAGGAATATGTTATGGTCTTAATAAGAGGAGGTAGAGTGAAATTCGTCGGGTGTGAAATTCAATTGTATTCGAGGAGTTAAGGATTTGCTGGGAATTCCGGATCGAAGAATAGGCAGATCAAAATATGGTGTTTTAATCGCAATTGCATTCGTTTTTCGATTTCATCTTAAATCCCACCAAATTTGGATTCCAAACTGTGTACTTAGTTGTTGTGGAAAGTGTTTGTTGCTCTTGCTCTTATAGTTAGATAAAGCGTCGTTGTGTGTCACCACCTACCACATATTCTGCACATTCGATTAAGGTTGTCACTGCGAAGCTATAGTTAAGGTGAGAGAGTAGAAGCACTTTCCTTCACGCTAAGTGTGAACTTCCGATTTCAGGCTGCTCTTAGACCAAGAAGATTGGGGAAAGCTAGCTAAAGATGCATAGAATGCCCCTGTTAGGGAGAACCCGATTTGCCACTTTAAGAAAGTATTTTCGATCTAATGCCATATCTTCCACTTCGACAAGGCAACACCATTGGGAAGTGGTTCCTCTCCTTCCTCTTGAACCTCGAACAAAAAATCAATCCCTCCATCAGGTAAAGCAATTGCTTTAGGCTCCATATTTGTGGGGGGGCCATTTTTTGCTACACCTAATAGGCTATATATAAGTTCAAAAAAAGTTAAGTGAAGTGAAAAAGTTTGATTTTTTACTTTAATAAATATAGAGAAGAAGGATTTACAATTGCTATGATTTCTACCAAAGAAATTGGATTTGAAATGAGTATCGAACCCGAATTTCATAAGAAACATGTGACATATATGAAGAAACAATCTAATGAGAATATTAAGAAAAAAATATTGCTTTAACCTTGATTGTTCCTTAAAGCATAATAAGCAATCCGATATTGATAGTTTACATTTATTTTCTGAATTGAAAGTGTTAAGGAAAATAGTATAATTAGAAGATAACGGTTTATTAATCAAATAAGAAGATTTGATTCTTTTACAAATGTTTATATTGCTTATAGAATAATGTTAATAACTCTTGTTACCATTTCTTCAGCGGAAAGAAGTTTTTGAAAATTAAAATTGATAAAATCTTACTTAAGATCAATAATATCTCATGAGAGACTAAATGGATTGGTTATATTATCAATTGAGAAAGACTTATTAGGAGAAATTGATTATAAAAACATTATTAATAACGTTGCATCTAAAAAAAAACTTAAAAATAGAGTTTAAATATTTTAAAAAATTAATGTCCCTCATAAAGTTTGACTTTAGGCCACAAAATTTGCCGGGCCGTCCTTGTCCATTGGGAAGGTATTTTGAGCATAGTCCCCGTCAACACGTAGTATAAAAGATATTTACGCACGCATCAACTGCATTCTGTACTTTCAAGTTAGTTACGTACTGTAATTGGAAATTATGCGGAGAAGAAGAAAGTCAAGAGAAGACAGGACATTAGAATACTTGGTATCTACCTTAACTGTGTGTCACTTAATTATCACTATACTGATGGAATGGTAAAAAAAAATGTGAATAGATAGATGTCTTCTTCTGGAAATAGAAAAAGAAGAGAAATTCAATTTGGCAAACGATTGTTATTAATTGGGACCAGAAGAGACATTGTTGTTGTTGTTAAAGAAAGAAAAGTACACATTTCAAGACTCTATAGCTACTTTGCAATTAATTAATATACTTGATGTTAATAAATACACATTGTTGTTAAAGAAGAATTAAGCTTATTGATTCTCAGGATCTCTTAGCACTCAGTTGTATGTGCAAGCCATCAATTATGGTAACAACACAATCCACCTGCTAGATCAACAACAACTACCCAGTATAGTTTCACAAAGTGGGGTCTGGGGAGGGTAATACGTACACAGGCCTTACCCCTACCCGAAAAGACAGAGAGGCTGTTTCCAATCGACCCTCGGCTCAGGGAAATAAACAAGAAAAGAAAAGAAAAGAGCATTAGTAACTCCAGCAGAAATCGCATAAATAATTATCTAAACATGAAAGCATAAATTAAATGACATGCAATAATATCGACCAGCAACTACCATCAGAGGGCACAATACAATACGCAAGTCATCTATGGAGAACCCTACCAAACCCCACCTCGCCCCGGGAATGATGTACGAAAAGTTTTAGAAACCCCTATCCTACAACCTTGATACTAGACCTCCAGACCTTCCTATCAAGGGTCATGTCCTCGGAAATCCGCATTCTTGCCATGTCCTGCCTAATCACCTCTCCCCAATACTTCTTAGGCCTCCCTCTACCTCTACTCGAGCCAACCACCGCCAGCCGCTCACAACTCCTCACCGGGGCATCAGGGTGTCTCCTCCGCACGTGCCTGAACCATCTGAGCCTCGCTTCCCGCATCTTCTCATCCACCGGGACCACCCCCACCTTCTCCCGAATAACTTCATTCCTAATCTTATCTAACCTGGTGAGCCCGCACATCCACCTGAGCATCCTCATCTCCGCAACCTTCACCCACTGAACATGAGAGTTCTTAATCGGCCAGTACTCTGCCCCATACAACATGGCAAGTCTAACCACAGCTCTATAAAACTTCCCCTTGAGTCTCTGTGGCACTTTCTTGTCACACAAGACTCCTGATGCAAGCCTCCATTTCGTCCACCCCGCCCCTATACGATGAGTGACATCCTCGTCGATCTCTCTGTCCCCCTGAATCACCGACCCAAGATATTTGAAATTGTCCCTCTTGGAGATGACCTGAGATCCAAGCTTCATGTCCCTACCTACTTCGCTCGACTCGGCGCTAAACTTACACTCCAGGTATTATGTCTTAGACCTGCTTAATTTGAAACCCTTAGACTCGAGAGTCTGTCTCCAGACCTCCAACCTCTCGTTAACACCGATCCTCGTCTCGTCTATCAAGACTATGTCATCAGCAAATAACATACACCATGGCAAATCCCCTTGAATATGGCGTGTTAGTGCATCCATCACCAAGGCAAATAAAAAAGGGCTAAGGGCAGATTCTTCATGAAGCCCCATAACCACCGGGAAATGGTCTGAGTCGCCACCCACCGTCCTAACCCTAGTCTTAGCTCCATCATACATGTCCTTGATCGCTCTGATGTAGGTTTCCGGCACGCTCTTTGCCTCCGGGCACCTCCATAGCACCTCCCTTGGGACCTTGGGACAATCCACCTGCTAGATCCATCTTTAGATATATGCTCTCTAATACATCAGCATACCAGCTTTCAACTATACTATAATAGTACGCGTTTTCATTCATATTATAATTACCCTAATGGATCAGAGAGTTTTATTAAAAGAGTTGCAGAGCCTATCTTCATGTTCAGCTGTCCATTTGCTATTAATACTCTACGTACTTCTACATTTCTTGAAATTACTGGCTGCAAATTAAGCACACACATGATGACTTATTTAAAGATTGGAGAAATGAATGCTTCTCAAGTCAGTGATGGATGCAGAGTGGAATTTATAGCCCTGACCTCTTGGCCTAACAACAACAATAATATTTCTCTTTCCGATTTTTATCAAGCAATCACCTATGGTTTTTCTTGAAAATACGTTTGTTACACAAAGGGTGTCAATAAGTAAGAACTACATGTTACTTTACTTCTTCAATATGTACGAACTAGCAAAAGGAAGGATTCACTCTAACTTAATTATTTTCATGTGTTTGTAGGTTTTATTCAATGGATTCGCTGTAAGGACTCAAACTTTTCAACTTTTCTCTCTATATATTTTAATCTCAGTCTAAAGCTGCTAATATTTGGACATCAGTCTTACCAGTGAACGGTCGGGTGCTACTTCTCTATTGTAAACGTAAGCTAAGCTCTTATCCTTTTTGCAAGCTTTGTTATTTGGCTGGACATTGATTAGCATTCCATCATTTATTAATTTTGTGAATAATTATGTGTTAAAAAGGGCCGTCAATAGCAATTTAACTTGTGAAAATAAATTTTTTCCAATCCTTGATACTTCTTTTTTTTTTTTTTTGGTAATTAAGCTTTTATATACCAGGGAAAAATATTTACAAGCAAATCATAAACCCTTACATATATGTTCCTATGCTTCCTATACTTCCTCCCCCTTAACTTCCTACTGTTAGTCTCATTTACTTCTATGTATTACATTGGGTAGTAGTCCATTTTACTTAAAGCTTTCTCTACTTCTTTGTTGCCTCGACAGTACACCTCTTGTACTATCAGCTAGCTAATTATCTCCCAGCTCCTCTTTGTCTTGGAAAATTCTGACATTCCTTTCCTGCCAAACATAATAAACACATCCTGCTAGTACCATCTTGAATAATTCTGTGCGCGCATTCCTTCTTCTTGTCCAGTTTTCTGCCCATTTCAGTTCCTCTGACCACCCATATATGGTTCTACTAATGTCTTGCCATTTCAGTAACATCTTCCATAACTCTGCGGCATATTGACACTCAAAGAACAGATGCTGGATAGTCTAATTTGCCTGCTTACACAACAGACATACTTGGTCAGTTTGAATTCCACATTTTAGCAATCTATCCTTAGTGTATAGTCTACCATGTGCCACCACACTTAGCATGAATATCCACCTAGGACACCTTGCATTATTACATACCAATCTCCTCCAGCTCACTTTGCTAAAATCACCTCGAATTTATGGTATATTTGCGAACAGTTATGCATTCTTCTTATATCTTCATAGTTGTATCCTGCAGCCTCAAAACTCTATTTTGCTTTCACAGTTTTTCTCATGATCCAGGATGCTTGGTTCAATTGTACTTCCCAAGTGTGCTTACCCTTAATGTAATAGTTGTGTACCCATTGTATCCATAGCTTATTCTTCTCTTTACATAAGTTCCAGAGTTGTTTACTTGGCTGCTTTGTTCCACAAGTTAATATTCATGACATTAAAACCTCCTGCTGATTTAAGTTGGCAAACTTTCTCCCAAGCTAGTAGTGCTTTCTTTAAAACACTATTGTCCCCTGTCCATAAAAAGCTTCTGCAGATTGCCTCAATCAGCTTTGTAATTTTCTTTGGCAACATGAAGATCTGAGCCCAGCAAATCTGATAGAAAACAGAACACTTTTGATAAGTTGAATCCTCCATGCATATGATAAGAACTTGGCTGTCCAGGATGTAATTTTGCCCACTAGTTTGTCAATTAGTGGCTGACATTAAACTAGTGTGACTCTTTTAGAGCTTAGGGGTACTCCCAAATATCTTACTGGTAGCTCTCCTTTTGGAATGCCTAGGAACTTCAATATGTCTATCTGCATATCATGTGACACCACCAAAGCTTGTTGATCTCCAGTCCTGAAGCTTTTAAAAGCTCCATAAGGCAGTCGTATAGCAGCTTAATTGATCCAATGTCACCCCTGCAAAACAACAAAATGTCATATGCAAATCCAAGCTGCAATATTTGCAACTTTTCACACTTAGGATGATAATTGAAGTCTGGAATCTGGTTCAAAATCTTCAGACTTCTTGTGAGATACTCCATTGCCAGAACAAATAGGAATAGAGATAGTGGATCCCCTTGCCTAAGTTCTTTCCTTGCTTCAAAAAGCTGAGTTGATGAGCCATTCAACATGATTGTATAAGTAACACTTTGCACACAAGTCATTGTCCATTTTACAAACTTCTCAGGGAAGGCATGTGCATTCAAGACATGTTTTAGGAATGGCCACTCAATTGAGTCATATGCCTTCTGCATATCCAGTTTCATCACGCATCTAGGTGAAATTCCTTTCCTTCCATAACCCTTAACTAGTTCATGACTTAGAATAATATTGTCAACAATTACTCTTCCAGGTACAAAGGCAGACTGTGTCTTATCAATTAAATCATCCATAACTCCTTATAATCTCTTAGTCAGAACTTTAGAGATCACTTTATACAGTGTGGTGCAAAATGAAATAGGCCTATATTCTTTGATGCTGGTAGGATTTCTAACTTTAGGAATCAGGGTGATTGAGGTACAGTTGATAGGCTTAAACATATGTGTTGTATCAAAGAAATTCATAACAGCCTGTGTTGCCTCCTCACCTATGATTTGCCATGACTTTTTGAAGAATACTGCATTGAGACCATCATACCCTGGAGCCTTCAGATCATTGATATCTTTTAAAGCTTGTCATATCTCTAATCGGGTCACTGGTTGAATCAGTTTAACTTGTTGGCCTCTATTTAGCATTGTCCCTCTTTTCACTACATTTGAGTTAATGGTTGGTATTGCAGGAGCACTAGACCCTAACAATTGTTTATAATAGCCAAGTATTTATGCCTCTATATCCTGTTCCATATGTAGTTGCACCCCCATTTTATTTGTGAGAGCATGAATACCATTCAAATTGTTCATGCTCTTCATTTGAGCAAAGAAGTATGCAGAGTTAGTGTCTCCTAGTTTCAACCACTGCACTCTTGACCTTTGCCTATATATACTTTTATCTATCAGTATACATTTCTCTAGTTTACTCTTTAATTCCTTTTCTTCCTCAATTAATTCTGTGTTCAGCAATCCGCATCTCATCTTCTCCTGAATTTCCTGCAGCTTCCTTCTGGTTTCTTTGATTCTATCATCAACACCTTTATAGTGTTGAGTGTTGATCCCTTTTATTGCTTGATTAACTCTTCTTAGTTTATTCCACACTCCCTGCATCTTTCCATTTGTTCCAGTTGTATTCCATGCTTGGTCAACTTCTTTCATAAATTGAGGATGTTCAGCAATGCAATTGAAAAATCTGAAGGGACTAGCTTTCTTCCTCTGCATTCGTGAGATCATAAGCTTAAGTGGGGAGTGATTAGAGATCGGTGGCTCTAAGACTTGTATCCTCAAGCTAGGCATTGTCATCATCCGGTTGGAGTTTACCAATCCTCTATCTATTCTGGTATATGTATGATTGTTTGTCCATGTGTAGTCCCTTCCCGCAGTATGCAATTCATTCATTCCTGTGTCATTCATAAACTCCCTAAAGTCCTTTGTCTCCACATCCTGTATCATAGTACCATTATTCCTATCTTGACTATTTAAGATTGCATTGAAATCTCCTATTGCCAGCCATGGTCCTTGTTGCAAACTGTTAATCTGTCTCAACTTCTATCACATTTTCAACCTATCTTTTATAGTATGCAAACCATATATTGTTGTGAAGCCAAATGTTAGCAACTTCGAATATGTATTGATTTTCCCATGTATGATTTGTTCATCTATTTGAATTGCCTCAAAAGCAAAAAAAACTTAGATCCCATATTACCCAAATTCTGCTCTTATTGTTATTACTCAAGTTTGATATCCACTGCCAACCAAGAGAAATTTTCTTGATTATGCAACTAGCTTTCTATTCCTTTATTCTATGCTCAACTAAGGCTATCTTTTTATTCTGCTTTATAAACTCATGTATCTCCATTTGCTTATAAGCTTTATTTAACCCCCTAATATTCCATGTAACCACACTCATACTGGTATAAATTGAGTGTCCTGATACATCTCCTGCACCCCATAGCTTCTCACCTGCATACTGCTTGTTCATGGTTCATTTATTTCTTGATCACTTCCTAAAGATTAGAAGCCATTACTTCTAACTAGAGTTTGTTCTTCACCTTGCTTTACTTTAACCATTCTTGCTGCTGATTTACCACTGACTGTTATTCATCCAGCTTCTTCAGGTTGCTTAACAATTGCAACCTGCATTTGCCCATTCTCTGGTGGTTTTGTTGTTTCAGCCTTCTTTGTTTGCTCCATCTCCTGCTTATTTTCCTTGGGACCATCTCTGTTAGTCCTCTGCCAGACTTGCTTGCCTTTGCCATCTTCTATGGTTGTTGAATTCTGCTTTCATTACAATTATGCCCTATCTTTAGACATTTGTTGCAATAAGTTGGCTCCCAGTCATAACTAATCTCTTGTTCAATTGTTTTGCCCATTGGATCCAACATTTTCACTCTTCTAGGCAGGGGTTTGGTAATGTCTATCTCAATTAACATCCTCACATAAGAAATCCTGACTGAACCGGTTGTACAATCATCAACATATACTAGATTTCCCATGCACTTCCTATCTTACTTAGTGCCTCCATACTCCAGCAATTAATCACGCTCCACTATGTCTTATAAAAAGACTAAGCGGGCGTTGCAAATATAATCTGAGTATTTCGCCCAGAGTCGAATCCCACAGGGAATTAACCTATCAATTACTGTTGTTAGACTCACTCGATTCTCAGTAATCAATTTCCCAAAGGTTATGAATATAAATTTATGGTATTTTTACTAACTACAACTGAATGAAATTAAGTAAACTAAAAGATAACTAATATTGAGGTGTAAACAATTGCAATAAGGATCTAAGGTTATGGTTTCCCTCGTTGATAGAATCCCTTCTTGTATATTTCATATAATTTGGCCTAATTATCTCTATCAATCATGAACACTCATGTTACTGTAATTCTCTATCGAGCAATTATAATAATTTACTAGACGCACTCTCTCGAGCTACGCTAGCTGACTTTTATTACAGTTCACTTTAGATTGAACCCAAGGTGTCGTTATTCCTAACCCAACCTTTAAACACTCGATTATGGATTCCTCATATACTTTGGGAGTGGTGTTGTTCAACAACTACCTAAATATGCACTCTCTCCCGAGCAGATACACACTAAATAGGCACAGCTAATTGAGGTCCCTTCAATCAACTACAACAAGAATGTAGTTGAACAAATAGAGATGAAAACCAAGCAAACTATATTAATATAACAATAAGTTCATCCTCAATGGGTTCCACCAAAATCTTAGACTAAAGAAATTAGCTACTCATAATTGTACTGAAAATAACAAAAGAATTCATCAACAATGGTAAAATCACAAGGAAGAGATATGAGATTTGTGCCCAATTGCCCTCCTTGCCTCTTGCCTTTGCTTTTCTTGAACAAGCCTCTAAACCTTGATAATCTCCTTCTTTGGGCGAGTTGAACCTTATATAGGTTAAGTGAAATTGCCCCAAACTTCCAATTGTACCCCTGGGAAATAATGTGCACGACTGGGACTAGCGCGCTCACGCTAGTCATCACGCTAGTGGGCGCGCTAATGGGGTTTTGTTCTGCCTGGGGATCACTGGGTAGCACGGTCGAGCTAGTGGGCGCGCTAATGGGGTTTTGGTCTGCCCCTAGCATCTGGACTAGCGCGGCCGCGCTAGTGGACGTTCTAAGGCCGCGCTAGTGGACTTTTAATCTGTCCCAGCGATTTCCTTCCTTCTTTTCATATGTTAAATACTCCAAGGGGATTTTCTCCTTCAATTTAGCTCCAAACACCATCCTAGGTTCTCATAAGCGCATTTTACTCCTGCGAAACATAAATTTCACAATTAGAGCCAATTTAACATCATTTAACAGTCCTAAGATAGTGAAGCATCATTAAGTTGGAGTATAAATATACACTAAACTGCGTGAATTTAGCCTATTATCAACACCCTGTCGCGCCCCCCTTCTTTCCCCTCGCGGAGATCGGGTTCGGGACATTTTGGGTTGAGACAACTCTTTCCTTTTGGAAAAGGGGTTTGCATTTTTGAAGAGTCACCCCCTAACGATTTTAAAGGTGCGTTAGGGCACCTAAGGGGTTTATTTATAACTAAGTTGTTAACCATAGAAAGGGTCTGGGCTTGAAATTATCTTAAGCGGAAGGTGTTAGGCACCCCTCAGGATCCACAAGTGTGGTTCCCGGCCAAATAGCTTTTGTGAATTTGTACAATTTTAGCAAATAAACAAATAAAGGCTCAAATAAGAGGGGATTTAAGCAGACGTTTGAAAAAAAAATTAAAGAAAAAAGTTAAGTTTTGAAAAAAGAGTTGCAACCATGTAAAGTATAGGATATCCTAGGTTTATGATAATATGGATCACATCAATGCAATACCCGGTATGACACTCCTCAAATAGGGGCTACACGTGGTATTAACGCACCGATCATCATATCCATATTCTACCATTTCCCACCCCGTGAAGGTAATTAAAGCGCGTACTGGTCATGACCTCTATTGCGTGCTGCTACCCGTCCCTTCCTATTAGTCCCGGAGGAAGTTAGGACTACTATCCTAAAAGGGAGGTTTCTAGGTACACCCTCAGGTTTCAAAGGTAAAAATGCTAAGGCGACAAATCAAAACAGGTAGGACTGCACATAAGAAAGGAGCATAGAAAGCAATTAAGGGGGCTCAAGTATACCTCCACACATATTTCACATACACAACACGCCTCATACACACATTTAGGTCCAGATTCAGCTCCTAAACATGTTGTCTAAGTGACAATAACAGAGTTCAATTATATCACATAACTTAGAGAGGAAGTCCTAGTCATGGCTTGCCTACTGATTTTTAGCATGCTGGTAGTTAAACATGATCACAAAGACAGGTCTGGTTATATTTCTTGTAGTTGGTTACCTAAGGCTTGCCTAGGTGTAGCATAATATGTAGCAGTTGTACAGGTTTTTATTAAGGGTCCAGATTGTCAATCCTATTAGCATATGGTTCTAAGTGTATACAAAGAACTGATTATCAGTTTATTTAGGCCAGGTGACTGTTTTAGACATATGTTTGGACTAAGTATGATCCTATTACATGAGGTATAATGCAGCATGGTAAATTAAACATGGTTTTGTAAATGTTTCACAGCATGACTTCAGGAATAGCATAGATGGCAGGTTTTGATAGTTGTTTGCCTAGAACATGATTTATACGCGTATAACATGGTAAAGCATGATTGCACATTTGTTAACACCCTCATTTTAAGTCAGGATTTAGATTACGTTTTCAGAATGCATAGATAGAATCACATGATAGCAGTTTTTCTATTGTTATTACTGATCTTATGAACAGGATTTTTCCAGGTGATATATCAATGCTGAAATAAAATGCTGAAACAGTGTTTATGAATCCTAAGGAGCATGATTTCTAATGCACGATATGCCCTACACATGTTAGTCCTAAACATGATTTCTATTGCGCACATAGGAAATGTAAACCTAATAGCATGGTTTCTACCATTTATATCTATATCATGCATAGTTATCGCTTTCCCTTTTCACTATCCATCCCCAAGATTATTTACAATTATTACAGGCCAACGAATAAATTACATAAATAGAAATACAAAATCAAGAAGCTACTCTATAGGGAGCCTTCAATTAGGCCCAGATTTCCCAAAGCCTCTAATGGCCTCATATGCCTCAGTTCCATAGACAAATCAGAGTCTAGGTGCATTAAAGTTCCCTAAGAATCTCAAGGATCCCGGGCAGTGCTTACACCTAGACTTAGTAACCAAGAATTGAACAAGTGCAGTGTGAAAAGGCCAACCTCAGTATGCCAGAGTTCAGAGGGTTCTCAAAGGATCCCAAGGCAGTACACATACTAGAGGGGGCAGAACTTATTGACTAAGAGTAAAGCGAGGAGTGATGGACACAAGTTGAAAAGGTTTTGGTAAGTTGTGTTTAACAAAAGCCCTTTTTTATTGAAAGTATTCAGTAAAGCAACAGAGATTGATTGAAAAAGAGATTGGAATAATTAACAAAGTCCAAACACCTTAGGATAGGTTCATACACAGCTAGTTCACAGAACCAAGTATTCAGTAGTCATACACATGGGTCAAGGGGTTTGGGACACATAGAACATTTGGCTGCAAACACATAACCCAGCCAAGGTCTAGGACTAGTTTAGACATGCTCAGAAACAGAAGATACTGGCATAGTCACAAAACCAGACATGAAGAACACAACCACATAGAGGGGTGGTAGGGATTTGGGATTCATGGGACATAGTATGGTAAGTACACAACAAGTAAGAGGCAATTAGTAAGACATGCTCAAAACACACATAAAGGGGAATATACTAATACAAAGGAAAGGGAAGACATAATAACATGCTAGTGATGTATTCTCAACTACAAGTTTCACAAAAGAACCACAAATAGAAGAAAACCAGAAATAAGAACTGAAACAATAAGAGAATCATGTTGTTGTTGGAACTTTGAATTGAAACTAGGACATATCGGTGAAGAAGAGAGTAAGCAGAATGAAAAGAACAACAGAGCACAATGGTTAGCCTTGGCTTGTGATCACGCTCAACTATGTCTTATAAAAAGACTAAACGGGCACTGCAAATATAATCTGGGGTATTACGCCCCGAGTCGATTCCAAGGGAATTTACGTATCAATCAAGTCGTTAGAATACGTACTTTTAATTAATCAATTCTCTCAAGACTTTTGAATATTAATTGGTGATGTTTTACTATTTCTACTGACAACAGTAATAAAATAACGATTAACTAACAATATGGCGTAAACAATTATAATAAAGGTCTAAGGTTATGGTTTCCCCCATGGGTGAACTTCTTTCTTGGATACTTTCTATAGTTTGATTAGTTGTCTCTATCAATCATGAGCACTCTAGCTACCATAAATATCTCTCAAGTAATTATGATAATTTACTAGACGCACTCTCTCAAGTTACGCTAGCTAGATTGCATTACAGTTCACTTTAGATTGCACCCGAGGTATCGTTATTTCTAATCCAACCTCTAAACCCTTGGTTATGACTTTTGTCTATACTCCGGGAGTGGTATTGATCAAACAACTACCTAAATATGCACTCTCTCTCAAGTAGATACATAATAAATAGGAACAGCTAATTGAGGGCCCTTCAATCAACCACAACAAGAACGTAGTTGGACAAATAGAGTTTAATCAACCAATCAAAGCTATATTAATATCACAATAAGTTCATCCCCCAACAAGTTCCACCAAAATCTTAGATTAAAGAAATTAGCTACTCATGCTCATAATAATCAACTCCAAAATAACTTGCATAATTAAACTACAAATTAAGGAATAAAAGATTTAAAAATTAATGTTTTGTGTTGCTGAGTAGTATTCCACAGGCTTCTCTTGTCTCTAATGGCATCTCTCCCTCAAAGTTGTGTTTTTGGGTCTATTTATATGTTTTGGAAAAACCCTAAACGTGTAGAAGACTTCTATTCAAACCGGGAAACACTTAAAATCTTCAAAACTCGGATTGGACCGGACCAGGGACCAGGCTTTATGGCCCAAACGCCCGGATAAAGCCTGGCCAGGCCTGGCGTTAGGGCTCAAACGCCCCCCAAACGCCTGGTCTTACCATGCTTTATGGCCCAAACGCCCGGATAAAGCCTGGTATGACTAGTCTTTACAGCTCAAACGCCCGGCTATAGCCCGGTTCACTCATTTTCGCCTCTTGAGCGTATTTTTGACGTTTATGCATCCATTTAGCTCGGCTTCTATCTCCAATTCACCTACACATGAAATAGACTCCAGTATGCACATACAAAGTGTATTTTTATCATTAACGCACATAAAATGTAAGTCACATAATGTGTTAAACCAATAATTCTAGCCACACATCAACACCCCACACTTTAACATTTGCTCGTCCTCGAGCAATCAAACTACACTCATGATCACAACTTATTAAGCAAATCCCTTAACGTGTTATACCAAGAATTTTTAAAATAGTTTAAGCACAAAAGTGTGACATCCTCACCTCAATAATCGACTTACATATACCATGCTTTATTCACAATCCACGCACTACTCTAACATAGAGGTCAACAACATTACCTTTCCTTCATGATTCATGGGCCCTCACCAAATCAAAGAGCTAGTTCCACACATAATAAAATTTAAGAACACTTAGGAACTCAAGATAGAAAGAATTCACTCACTCTCAGAAATAATAATCATATGCCACAAAAGATGCACCATAGGCTTGACCCTAGTGTACTACTGTACTAATCGAGCTCATTCAGTCTAGGATCAAGTAGGACTTTATTCGGTTGTAATGTAGGCTTCGGGACAGGTAGGATATATTTAGATATAAGAGTGACTACACCTCCCTAGCACTTTAATACATATACTTTAGCTTTCAACCTCAAACTTATATTAAACCAACTCCACCTCACATCAATGTTATTACCCCATACTTCTTTAAGCACAAGTACATTAAGAGTCACCACTTGTCACGAAATATATATATATATATATTTATATATATTTTCTCTTCTTTTTTTTTAAGTGACTCTTACTTTTCAAAACAGTGCACATTTCTCCTTATTTCAAATGTTCCCTTCAAAAACCAACCTACCACCCCACACTTTAACTTTTTTCATATTTCATCACTTTTTCAGTGCTTACGAGAGATGACAAGGTTCAAATATATGATTGATTCAAACAAAGGGGTATGGCTTGTAATGTGGTTGCAAAGAAACAGGATTATAGGCTCAACGGGGTTAACTACGATACATAACAATTAGGCGGGTAACATATACATAGATGGATCAACAAATAAACTCCTATATCACTTCCAAGACTGAACAAAACTACTATTTTTCTTTGCACACACACGGGGCAAGTTCTAGACATCAAATGCAATGCACAGAATAACATACAAACCTCACACACACATGGCACATAACTCACTCAGGATTGGATCTATCACGACACTCCAGTCAAAGCAGTTAAG